>VXBR01001850.1:0-93008 GCA_013400215.1 Cisticola juncidis | reverse complement strand
GGCAGGGAAGGGGTTAAAAAAACCAAGTGATGCAAAAGCTGTCACTCACAATATTCCATCAGCAAACTGATGATCAGCCAGCCTGTGAGCAACTGCCACCTTGGAAACACCAAACCTGTAGTTNTTTTTTTTTTTTTTGTCTTGTGAAAATACATTCTCCTTCTTACTGGTGTAATTTCAAATATCAGTAATTGTATAATTCTTCACACTCCCTTTTGCTTTATAGTCTTTTATTTGTGAAGCTATAGTCTATTGCCAAGGAAATGAACACCATTCCATAATTATGCTCACATCTTAAGATCCCTGATTTTAGGAGAAGTTTGTTATGNTTTATTGCTGAGCATGATGTCACACAGTGTGGGATATTCCTCTGGCCAGTTTGGGTTAGCTGTCCTGGCTGTGTCCCCTTCCAGGCTCCTGCCCACTCCCAGTCTCCTTGCTGAGAGGAGAAGCAGAGTGAGAAGCAGAGTGAGAANGGTGGGGGAAACACAGCTTTGGATACTTTTGGTAACGACAAGCATGAAAGATATTGGGGCAGAAGGGACTGCCTTCCTGTGCTGGGCTGAGCTGGACAACAGCTAAGTGCCCACCAGTTTCTTGCTCTGTCCCAGCTTCCCTCAGTACAATGGAAGAGAGAATCAGGAAAGCACACATAAGNCTGTGAGCTCCCTTTAGCAACAGCCAAAACAGTGTTGTGTTACCATTATGATTTCAGCCAGAAATCTAAACCACAGCACTCCATCAGCTGTGAAGGAGGTTAACTCCATCCCAGACAAAACCAGCACACCTCCCAAAGGAATGTGTATTTTAAACACATTGCTATATTTTTGAGTTCTCTCATAGAAATGTTTTTCTGAGGAAGACTGCTATTGAAGTCTGTTTCATTTCAACTTTAACCAACAGTGGTACCAATCAGATTTGGGCTGTATCAAGTGATTTTCTACCCAGTAATCATAAAATGTAGTTCAGCATCTTTCTAATCCTTTTTAGAGGGTTCTTTTTCATCTGTTTACTCATGGGAGAGAGCTCTCTGTATCTATGTATTAGGTCTTTGCCCCAGTGCCACTGACAAAGCTTCTACTGACCTTCTTACTTTGGTTTGTTTGTGTCATGAGCACTTTTCCCCTTTTTGAGAAACCCAATAAAAAAGAGTATATTTAGATGTTTCTGAGGATCATTTCCCAGGGCAGTACATTCTAGCAAATCTCTGTAGGTGCCTCTGAAACTTCCCCCTTAAGCCTCTGCTTTATTATTCTCTATTCCTTTATTCAGGTTATTCTTAGTTGAGGGTTTTAAACTAACATCATAGACCCATGTATTTTATTATTATGTGTATTTCTTTTCAAGATGCCAGTGATCAAAGAGAAGACATTTACATTGGAAACCACATACCTTGTTCAGAAAGCTTCAATGGTTACTGTATACATGGAAAATGTGAATTCATTTATTCCACTCAGAAGGCTTCCTGCCGGTAAGTCCTTCATGTCTCCAAAATGTGATTGAAACCACTGTAAAGCTTAATTTAAATGCTCTCTGAGCACTCTCTGATACATCTAATGACAGGATGTATCACCTTGTGATGTCTAAGCAGTGGCACAGGGGTGGTATCCCTGTGCTGTGGGCAGCACCCAGCTGCTCCAGTCAGGAGGGAGTGCAGTGCTTGGAGGAGAGGCTTGGTCAGTCAGGTACATCAGAACCTGAATCCCTCTGAGGAGTGTAACCTCAGTGTTATCTTCTTATTTTCAGCTGCTAAATCATATCCAGAGCTAAAAAACCAAACAAAACAGAAACACATTAAAAAGGCCTTTGCCTTGCATGGCTTCTCTCTAAGACTGTTTTTTCCCCACTGACCTCTCAGCCTGTTCTTACACTATCAGTACATTTTGTTGTTCCTGTCATAAACTCTCTCTGGAGAATCAATACCTTATTTTTAACATTTATTGCCCTTTTTCACAATAATAGGCTTCATATAGAGAATAAAAAATTGCAAAATATTCTCTAGCCCACACCTTTTGTCTACAGTGCAAACTAGAAACTCAGAACACTTAGTATTAAGCCCCTCAGTGTTTCCCAGAATATATGAATGTTCCTTAGCTCCCAGATAATTTTTTTCCTTTATATTTCACCAACTGAATTCTGTACCTTTGTTTTCTTCAAAAATTGTGGTGGTATTGTTGTTGTTGTTGTTGTTAATATTATTATTATATAAAAGTTGTTTATAGACAAAGGCCACTTTGCAATAAGATGCAGTGCCCTACTTATTAGGAGGTTTCACTCCTGAGCTTTTATCTTGCAAGCTTGCACTTTCAGATTAATGTGGCTGCAACTGCTATAACTCTTCGCTTTCCTTTGCTTTTGAAACTTCAGCTGTAAATCCATTGGATACTTTCATATTTTCTCCCTTGATCTTTATTGATTGATGATATTTAGGTGGTTTTTGCACTGCCAGGATTTAAGGGTTTCCAGACAAATCAGAGAGCAGGAAGCCCAAATGGCAGAGCCAGTATGTTTGTCAACTTAAGCACTTGAAAGCTTCTATTATTTCTTTTACCATGCAAGACCCTTTCTTGTTTATTTTCACCTTTCCAATAGGACATTTTTTTGTTTTCTTTTCATCTGGGACCAAGAGAACTCAACATGGCTTTGCTTCTCTGGAGAAACAGAGTGCATCCCCAGCATCATCTTGATGGGCATTAGGCAACACTATCTGATTACAGTATAATTTTGGTCTAGAACTGTATTTAACACAATTTATAATGAATTTTTCCTTAAAATGTTTAAAGTAGCAGTATTTCAAGGAAAACATTCCTGTCTGAATTACCTAATTTTTATTTTCTCTGAATATTTTTCTGGAAGATGTTAATCTTATGATACTTTATCAATTTTTGATTCAGTATAAATTCAATCTTTTAAACATTTATTACTACTTTAAGAAGTATTGATAGGCAATGTTTTGATGAATTTAAGTAATACAGCATCCTTTTAGATCCTATTTTGTAGTTACATTTCCTGTTACTACCTTCAGCTATGTATTTAAACAGTCTGAATATTATCTCAGCACTGAGCCTAGCACAATGAACTTCACGTGGTTTCAGTCAAGAATTTGTGACTATCAGTTCTTGACCCTGAGTATCAGATCTCCTTTGGATTTTTCTTGGCTATTAAAATACTGATGGTCTCATGCTTTATGCATGTTTCTTACTGGAGCAGAGTTATTAAGGAAACAAATAATTTATAACAGACATCAATCCACTGTAGTAATCCCCTACCTCCATCAGAGAAAAAAGTCTCTCTTTCTCCAGCAAAGAAAATATAATCATGAATGCTAAGGGCAAATTGTTATTTTCAAATGCTTTCGGTTCTCATACACATCTAGCACACACACTGTTTAATTTGCTTCCCATTTCCTGGTAGTGATGTATGTGGGGTGTCGGATGACCTATAAAACTGCAGAAAATACTTGTGCAGAGCAAATTATGAGTTCTGCCTTCACTGAGGGCAATGAATCTCCTTGTTCAATGTACAGCAGCCCTCCAGGACTGGAGCCCAGCAGGCAGGTGGGAGGAAGGTTTTGTAGCAGTCAGTTGCACAGTATTGAGTTTAGCAGCTTTTGCACGGGTGGGATCGGGTCCGTCTCCTGCTGCCCCCCTTGTGCAGTGCAGTTCTGCCCTGTCCTTACAGCAGGCTATGTCAAGGACACACAGTCCAGCCCTTTCAAAACAAATCTAAACTTCTTTGTGCTGAATCAATTAATTGACTGATCAGCTTATTTTAATAAATCCTTGCTGACCTCTATTGATCTTGCTATTATACTAATGCTGTACTATCTTGTTATGCATTTATGCATCAGAATTCTTTAAAATCTCTTCTACTATTTTAAGGTAGAAAACTAGTGCCTACTACTTCTCCTACCATGATGTAATTCTTAATACAAGCACTTCTTCTCCTGAATCTGTATTCAGTATTTCTCAGAAATAATTTCTTATCATTTCAGTGTTTTTGAGGAAACATCTTTGAATATCTTTGTGCCTCCTCTGCCTTGCTTTGCCTTCTCTGCATTAAAGCAGCTCTCACATTGATAATACTTCATCTGCTACTTTCTTTAATGAAAACAAAAGCAAAGAACAATAAGATTTAAGTCCTCTTGACTAACAAGGAGATCTCTTCCTTTTTGTCTCTTCTTGCATGATTACCAGTGTGTTCACTGTCCTCATTCTTCTTGTATGCTTATACAGAGTTCTCTTTATTCCCTTCCTGCCTTACACTGGGCATACTTACAGTACATGGAGGGTTTGCTTGAACAAGCCTTACTGGAATTTGGTTCATGCCTGAACTAAAACTCCTTACACAGCAGCTCATGGCTGGAGAAAGTAGAGTCACAAGATTATGAACATGTAAACCCCAACTATTATCCCTGCATGCAGAGGGAGATTAGGAGTTGCATTAGCAGTTGTAGAAAGGTCTTTGGTGTAATTATTTTGTTGTTCCAAACAGAAATAATTCCTACCCTAGCACAAAGCTTGTGAATGGATGAGTCTGATTTTGTGTTGCTTTCAGGCTTGTCAGATCCAGTTTACAAAAGGATTGTTGCTCTGCCTGCATGTGAGTAGTTCTTCTCCAGCTGTAGAGCTGGAGGCCAATTGTTTGATTCAGCTCTCCACAGTGATGCATCGTGTCAGTCGATTCTAAAGGACAGCTGCACAAGGAACTTGCTCAGGGTTCTAAGTGGTGGCCTTTGACTCTGCAGACTTCATCTCAGCGTTTTGGGTGGCTCTTGCTTTTTCTTGTGCCTCAGCCTCTCTTGCCTTGAGACATGAATTGTTTCAGAGTATGCTTGCACTGGCACATCTTGTAGTGCCAGAGCACATCACTGCTCAGGAGTAGCCTCTGCTGAGTTTCTCACTGAGCTAACTGCTGCTTTGCTCAGGCAAGTTACCATTTAGAGAGCTGCTTCTCTTCTGCTTCCAGAAATTTCTGTCCCACCTCATGCGAATTATTTTGGATTCTTCCTTGAACAGTGGTGTTTGTGCTCTCACTTGAATGGTTGTGAGCCATTTTTGAAGCTGACCTCCATCAAATTCTGGCTCAGCCACAAGGCAGGAGAGAGTTTGGCACTGGTTTTGTCCAGAAGATTTTGCAAGATTCCACTTCTCTAGGCCGCAGCTTGAAAAAGGGTCTTCTTTTTTCAAGGTGGTTTTTAAACCCATATTTCAAGGTTCCCCTTTGTCACTTCTGTCCCCTATTGACAATGGAGCTGAATGAGTTGTGCTCTCCCTGCATTTCATGAGTGTGGTTCTTGCATTTCATTTAGCCTTGTCTACTTGTTTTCCAAGTAGTTGTTCCACCCAGTTGCTTCACTCTTCCTAAATATTGTACCAATATAATAAGGACCCAGATAATTCTTTTGACAAATCAGGACCTTCCCCACACTAGTGTGTTTTCAGAGGGCCACTAGTAACCTTATCAGAAAAAGCAGAGCATATCTACTTGCTCTGTCTCTTCTCTTGCCACACAGATCCAAACAATTCTCTAACCCAAACATTATCACATGTGCACTTTCTCACCAGCTCTTTCTCAGCTGGAGTCACCTTGAATTTCTCATTTCATCTGCAAAATGATTGGGGTGCTGTCAAATTACAGATTCTATGAAATATTCTTTTTCTTTTTCAGGTGTGAATCAGGATATACTGGACAGCACTGTGAAAAGACAGACTTTAGTATTCTTTATGTTGTCCCGAGTAGACAAAAGCTTACACATGTCCTTATTGCAGCAATAATTGGAGCTGTACAGATTGCCATTATAGTTGCAATTGTCATGTGCATAACCAGGTAGGTAATGACAAAACCAGTGAAAAATTATGCATTGTATGGATACACTTTCTCTGTATTTAATTATATGATGCCCAACATTTTATTTGCTTAATACCCACTTAAAAACTACCTGATGACTGAAGCAGGATGATTATGTAGCATCCTATCTGCCCCCTTGTTTCTTTGATCACAAAAGACAGATTTGTTTGAATTCAGAAACCATCAGTAACTACTCTGAATCTCCAGACTAAATACACAGCAGAACAGATCAGCCTTGAAACAAATCCAAGAGTTAAGCTACTGTGTTAGACCTTCACAGGACTTATTGAAGCATTGCTGACATTTTGTGGAAGCTATGATCCCCAGCTACCAACCAGTGAAACCAGAGAGTCTGACAAGATGTTGTTCCCTGTGGTAACACTGGAAATGGTGTTACACAGAGAAAGAAGTACCCCTCACACCATAGACACTTTCTGAAAATTAGTGTCCAACTTAATCCCATTATTAGACACTCACTGCAAGAACCTGTTTTATGAAACTTAAAGACACACAAACACAGAGTTCAGATTTCTGGGTTGTCTCAAATTCTCACCCTCTGTAAAAACTGAGATGAGAGCAATGGCTTCTTATTGATGACAAGGCATTCAGTTCTAGGACTTGAACCAAACAAGCACTGAGGTATCTGAGATAGATTAGGTATGACTTAGTTACCTTATAGGTGCATCAAGTATTTAAGTCTTACACTAGGGCATCCATGCCACAGTTTGACTTTTCCTCCCCAAGTTGTCCTTCACTTTTTCAGATCAGCTTACACTGAGCCATAAAACTTTCTGCTACTGCCTTAATTTACAACTTCCAAAACTCAGTGATATAGAGGGACAACCCATGAATGAACAATACAGGCCTTTTTCCCTGTATCCCTTGTAAAGTTCAACTTAACAGATACTAGCACATGTATAAAACACCATCTGCACATGTAAAAGAGTTACTTGGCTCATGCAATTGATGTCATTCCCTTTTCCATTCAACATCCTGCTGGCCA
Organism: Cisticola juncidis; assembly: GCA_013400215.1. Taxonomy (NCBI): domain Eukaryota; kingdom Metazoa; phylum Chordata; class Aves; order Passeriformes; family Cisticolidae; genus Cisticola; species Cisticola juncidis. The sequence continues at coordinate 86,155 of VXBR01001850.1, read as the reverse complement.
AAGCAGTGGTGTGGTTCAGCTCCTCTTTTAGTCTTTGTATGACCATTCCCAGCTCTCAGTCTCTCACATCCCAGCAGGACTGCTTCATCATTCATTGCCTGGCTGAGTAAGTGCCATTCCATTCAGGATTGCTGGCTTTTGTGAATCCTTTTAAATGTGTGTCTGGCCCCAAGAAAGGGATCAACCAGAGTCATCCCACAGAGAGACCTGGGCAGGCTCTGTCTCATGGGCTGCTGTGAGCAGCAAGGCACCTGGAGATCCAGCACTTCAAAAGGCTGATTGATCCAGTCCCACCATCCACTGGGTTTTGAACATAAAATATGTATAAAGTAAAGGGAATGCAGTAATTCCCCACGGCAGGTGTTTGCTGGATCAAGGTTGAAGGATGTAGCACCTTGCTGGTTTCAGTCTCAAGGTCAAGCAGGGCTCCCTTCTGGATGATCTGGACAGATCCTACAGACATTCCCAGGTCACAGTCCAGTGCTGAACAACAGGAATGTCCCACTTGTCAGGACAGGTCATAGACTCCTTGCTCTTGTTAAGTACAGAAATTAAGTCAATGTATGATTGCTAGGCTTCATTATACGTGGCATATATAAAATCAGCCCTCCTTTCCTATTTCTCTCTCTTTTTCTAACAGAAAATGCCCCAAAAACAATAGAGGACGTCGGCAGAAGCAAAACCTAGGCCATTTTACTTCAGATACATCATCCAGAATGGTTTAACTTAGTGCTTTTTATACCTACATTTACCATGTGATGTACATTTTTATTATATCTTTTTTTAAAGAATGGAAATATTTATTTCAGAGGCCTTATTTTTGAACATTCTTAGTGTAACAATGTTGGTCTGTATTCTTAAAGCATCAGCTCTAACAGCTATGGACTGTTTTAGTGTCTTTACTTTTATGTTTTTGAATACAGTAGTTCATTTTCTGTATCTGTATCACATGGTTATATAATAGACTTGTGCTTTATCCATGGAATGTAATATTTTTGGGAACACAAATTTATTCCAACAGTGGTTGTAGACTTAAAAAAACCCCAACAAACCAACAAAATAAGTCCACATTACCTATCAAACAAGGCATGAACTAAAGGTAAAAATGTTTACAGCTTACTTTTCTTATGAGGAACTAGAAGACACTGTGTTTAAATACCGTAGATATTTAAATGTTTTTGGAAGTTAGTAACTGATTTTTTAGACACTGCCTATCGCATGAACTGTGAAGCTGTGTGCTGTGTGTAGTTGTAACATATTTATAAAATGTGTGGGCTGGGTCTAAGCACTGCCATCTTCATAAATAATTCCAACAGTTTATTTTTAAAGATGAAAATTATAAATTTCATAATTTGGGAAGTTACCTGGTAGAACAGATGGCACAGGTCCAAAAGAAGTAGGTCTTAGTAGATTTAGGTATTGTAAAAATTGGTGTTGAATAATTGAACACAAATAATTGGAATAAAGCCTACTTTATCACTGTTAAAACTGTTTTAATACTTCTTAAACTTTTTTAAAGGAAATACATGTTTTAACACCTACAATACAGATTGTATAGTGTTTGTGATTAAAATAAAAAGAAATAAAAGTGAATGAATTCCTAGTGCTCTTGTATAGAGTATTTTCAAGAGCTAAAGAAGTCCATCCGAATTAGTCTGCTGGTCATAGTTATATTAATAGACTGTTAGTTGTCGTTTGAAAGATCCCAAGATAAAGTGTGAATAGGACGTGTTCAGCTGTTTTAACATGTAGTGTAGGCTTTCAGAATTTTGCATGTAGGATTTAATAATTTGTTCAATAAAAAAAAGAAAAATGCTTTCAACATTTTGAACTGGAAAAGCATGTCACAATACAACGTTTTCACTATATTGCCTCTGCTTTAGTGTGTTTATTTGTTACCCCATGGGGTAATTGCAGCAAGTTGAAGACCTCAAGTTGTTTTGCTGGAAAAGAAAAAAACGTGCTAATTTTCCTGACCGCTTTTTGAATTCCCTGAGAGGAAAGCACTCCAATAACATGAAAACAAAAGCAGATCTTTAAAAATATGCAAGTTTGCTTTCCTGCTTAATTAGTAAGTTACTTAACTTTCCTGGATTAACACTAATAACTTCATCAGTACAGAAGCGTGACCCTTTAAACGTATGTTCCTTTCCAGATATTGCTTCCTAATTTTAGGGGTTTCATGTTGCTGAAAGTATCTGAGCAATCATGTGTGGATATTTTGTAGTCAGAAGTATTTGACCAAGCTCCAGGAGCGGCGTTTCACGCCCTACTTTGAGCATCGCCGGAGCCAGCTGTCGCCCTGGCTCCCTGCAACAGCGCCAGAATTGTTCTGGCAGGATCATCGAGTCTTCGCCTCCCTCCAACCTGGCTGAAGGCAGGCAAAATGGACCGCCGCGAAATCCCCTCGGAAGCTGACAAAACACACCAAAATCGTCTCTCCAGCGTCATCGAGGAGGAAGAGGAGCAAGATGCAGCTTACACCATTGTGACAGTCCTGGACAAAGTGGCCAACATTGTTGACAGCGTGCAGGCGAGCCAGAAGAGGATAGAGGAGAAGCACAGGGAGATGGAAAATGCCATCAAGACCATACAGATTGACATTTTAAAGCTTGCCCAGGCTCATGGCAACACAGGCTTCACGGTGGACAAGTTACTGGCGAAAACCCGCAAAGTCAGCTCCACCATGAAGGAGGTGCGGGCGCGCGTGGAGAGGCAGAGCACCAGCGTGCGGAAGGTGGAAGCAAAACAACAGGAGATGCTGAGAAAAAACAAATTCCGGGTCGTGATCTACCAGGTAACCATGAACCTTATTTCTTGTGGTACTGTCACTTTGCCACCTCCTTGGTGACTTCTGGTAGGTGCTGTTTAACAAAGCAAAAGGTGCGGTCTGTCCAGTGTAGGAGTTATTTTATGCTTTCTTTAACACTGATCTGTGCTCCCCAATGCCTTTCAGCATGAACCTGCTGGCAGCAGCACACAGGCTCTATTATTAGTGTGGGTAGGTTTCTGAGCCAGTCGTGTAAGATTAACTGCAGATCAGCAAGGACTATTTGCTGCCCCTCTGAAAGGTAATATGAGGCAGGCCCTGTAAATCTTGTCATACAAACCATGCCTGACATTCATCTCTGTTATTTTTTTCACCGTATTAGGTAGAAGTGCAAATAGCAAAAGTGTTTTCAGATTCTCTGAAACACGGACTTTCTTCTGACACTAATTTCAAAATATGGCTTGTTTAACTTGCAGCATTGCCCAGGCTTTAATTTTGCTGACAAATTGGGAATTTTTCATTGTCTCAGTGTATAGCAGTATAGGTACAAACTAAAGCTCAGACCCACAAACCCCTCATGACAACAAATACTCCCTTGCATGATCTACCTTGGAAATGGTTTGACATAGTACCCTCCTTTCAATCACAGTGGGCAAGGACATCATATAGTTTGTTTCACTGACCTTGTTCTAGGATGTTCATTGTACTTTAAAATAAATGCTTTTGAGGAGAAGTGTCATGAAACAGCATGGTCCCACTTGCATCCATATAAACAGTGCAGACCGTTCTGGGATCTTGTCAATGGGTGCTGTGAAACTCATTTGTCTAATGGTCTGATCCTGCTTTTGCTGGAACTTCCCAGCTTCCTAGGTCAGTAGAAAGGAAGAATGTTTTATCTTTTGCCAGAAGCATAATTGCTTTTTTTTAACCAGCAAGTCACCAAAGCTTCTTTCAAATGAGTTGTATTCCTCATTAGGTGTTCTTGAAAACATCACCCTTCATGAGTAATGCAATGCACCCCCATCACTCAGCTTTACACCCTGGTCTTGCATCTGTTTGTACATAAATAACATCATTGGCAATGAATGGAGCTGTGTTTCACTGAGTTTATTCACCACCATGTACAGCTGACAAATGTTTCTTTATAACCTAGCTTTCTTAAATAGTCCATTTTCCACTACTGGGAAAAATAGCTGAAAAAAGGAGAAAAAGCTGAAGGTAGGAAATATTACCTCTTTAATGTTACATTAGTACCATATACAGCCAAACTGAGCCTCCCAGATTTTCTGACTGAATGACTTACTATAGTTGTTCAGTAGAAAGCACAGACCTAATCTGTCCTATTATTACCATTATTGCAACCTGCATCATCATCACGGAATAGAAAACAGGCACTTTCACTTTTTTGCTTGCAAATCATTTCCCAGTGAAAGGTAATAAATCTCTGTGACCCTCCTGGTTAATGGCATAATGCCGTTTCATTGATGGGCCTTTACCATAATGACTGCAGCAGAATCAATGCTTTGAAAATATTTGTTCTTAAAACAGTATTCATTACATGTTGTAAATTTTTCTGCTAGCAAGACATGAGCTGTTGTTTAAGAATGTAGTAAAATATGGTCAAAATGGATTTACACCCAGGTGTAAAGAACAGCCGTTGATATTTTCAGGTATTTCATACAAATGGTGGCTCTCACAATGTGTACTTTTCTCTAAGAATCACCTTCAGTAGGAGTTTATGGTGTCTCTGCTGGTTTTGCTGGACAAGAGTGGCCTGCACCCTGTTCTGTGTGTTTAATTCTTAGGTGGTTCTTGTCAGGAAGGGAAACAACTTTTTTTCGTTGTCTTTCTGCTTTTCTCTTCCCACAGTGGTTTAGAACTGTCAGTGAGAATATGAATGACTCCCTCCTTAACTTCCATCCCTTTTTACGGTAGATTGAACAACCTTTTCCCATTTGCATGGAGTAGAGGCAGACATGTGGATCCCTCTAGGATCCACCATTTAGCACTTTTCTGGAGTGGGATATCCCTGTATATAGGATATCCCTATCTGGAGAGGGATAACTGCAGCACTGCTTGAAACCTGGAGCACTCTAGGTAGGGAAGAGTACACTGAAACTTCAAGGCACAGGGACATTTGTGAGAGTCTCTTTCACACAAGTGCAGTGATTTTCACACTGCTGATTTACACTGGGATAGGGACACTGCTGCAGTGCCAAGACTTGAATGACTGGAGCTTGGCTAGGATGAGTGGGAGTCTGTTAATAGCTACAGAACCAGTGTACTCCCTGTGCTATACGCTACAAATGGATATAACCAAGTTGTTTACTCTGTGGCTGTGACTGACAGCTCTTCTATAGTGTTTTTTTTTTTCTGATGAACTATTTGGAACATTGTGATTGGGCCAATTACCTGTGTGTTGCTGGCTTGGAATCTTTACACGGGTGAGAGCATGTGGGTTTTAGTTTTAACTTTTGCCAGAACATCAGAGTATGAAGAAAAAGGAAACACCAATTAAATACTAAAGATTTTCTTTCAAGTGGATAGCTTTGATCTTATCATTGATGGAGGGAGTAGGCAGGTTGAAAAGGCTCATTGGCTGAAGGAGATTGTCCCAAGAGATCTCAGCAATGATGAAAAGAGTTGGCGATATCCTCACATTAAAAAAAGACAAAGTGATCATCCTTAAGCAGAATGATTAGGGAATTGAATTGAGAGCATTCATTTTTAGAAGGCCATGTGGTTGAGGAAAAGATTTGGTAGCAGGCAGCTCTCCTCTCTAGGCTGACTGTATGATTAAAAATGCCAGGTTACTTCAGACTTTCTAGTGAAGTTTTTGACCCTGGAGTGTTATATGCCCTGAGACTATAGTAGAGAATAAAAAGGATGTTGTAGGTTGTACAGGTCACGGCTCATTTCTGTTCAGGTTAGTCTGAATAACCAGCTGTAAGAGCTATCATTTCTCTGAAGTCAAAGAGCATTTGAAAGTTTAAATCATTCTGACTAAATTATTCAGAAGTTAAAGGGGATTTTTTTTACCCTGAATGAACTTGTTTCATTTGCTTTTCTGCATGTTCTGCAAGTCCCTATTTAAATGGAACTGTACAGGCACCATGTTACTGTTACTGGGCCTTTGTCTATTCTTACTTTACATAAGCACCATAAATTAATAACTACTTCCTATGAAGGGACACGTGCACTTGTTTCATTCACTGCTGTCTGACATTTAAAACTAGTGGAATTGTCATAAACCAAGTAAGATTATGGCCTGACTGACCTACACAGTAGGGTTACAACTGATTTGTTTGCCCAGTGGTTGCTCCACTGCACACACAGGGAGAGGCTAACAGAAACAGCTTTGTGTAGGTCACTGATATTATACATAAATAAGTTAAAATATAAGTGTCTTCTCCTGCCCAGTGACCTTCTATGGCTTTAATGACTAGACAGTAAAAATGGTGAGATCAAGATGAGGACAATAATCTGGAAACTTGAGGTGGAAGCACTTTCATCTGAAATGGCAGTACAAATCAGGGTTTCAGGGTCTCTGGAGACTGCCGTTAATTTGGTACCGTTTGGGCATAAGAATGGCAGGCTCAAAAATGGCCCTGCAGAGCAAAATCCTGAGTAGCATGGAGTTAAATAGCTCACCCAGAGCACACGGTGCTAGGCAGCTCATATTTGACCATTTTTCTGTTTTTCAGAAACATGGGAAGTCTTATCCTTTCTCATGTTTATGTACCTGGTATCTTACCTCATAACAGATTATCTGGAAAAACAACAGGTGGCAGTGCATTGTGTTGAAATGTAAAGTGAAGCTTGCAATGGGTTTTTGAAAGTGTGTTTCTTAGGCTTTGTCAGCTGTGCAAGATCTTCCTTGAAAATCTCGGTACAGAAAAGGTGTGATACTAATAAAATGTGCTCAAAATTAGAAGCTGTCAGTTCATAGAAAGAAATACAGACAGGAAACTAAATTACTTTTACAGCTGGAATAATGTTAATTTTAGTGTACATGGTGTTAATTCCTGTAATTTTAGCTCTGATCTGAAACCATAAATGGATGTCTCCAGTCCTGGAGACAATGGAGTCTGGACCAAATTGCCTTGTAAAACTTGTGGGAAGAGAAGAAACCTAAATTGTTATTAAAGCCTGAAAACTTAATCGGGAAAAAAATAGTGTGAGTTGACTGACTACCTCTGACAGCAGAACACTGGCCTCAGCAGCCCAGTGACACAGGGCCTTTGTTGGAGTCCTGTGGCAGAAGCCTTATAAATATTTTTACAGCTGGGATAGGTAATTGCCTTGCTGAGAATACAGAGAATAAAACAAACCCAACGATTTTGTCAGAGAGTGTCATGAGAGCCCTTTGTTTGCCCTGTCGAGCCCAGTGCTCCAGCTCAAAGTGCAGAGCTGGCCCCATGCTGTGCAGCAGCCACTCATGGAGAGGCCATCAACCAGCTAAAGAAAAACTGAGTTTCCAGTGACATGTTTAGAAAGGAAAATTACAAATAAAACCCAAAACCTAAATAGCTTGCATAGTTCACAGGACTTTGCTCATACCAGATTACAAACTGGACTCAACACCATTGGATCTGATGCCCCAGATCTGTTCCTTTGGGATGATCCTGGCAGGGGAACAGGCTGTCCTCTTCTCAGAGCTGCCATTGATTTTTCTCCACCTCTTAGCACTGAGTGGTGGAAACAGCTGATCTTAGTTTACATTTGCACTGGATGCAGCTGTTTAGGGTTTCTCTTGGGGTTACCCTGCAAGTCTTCAGAGGAGTGCAGTTACAGCACGAGCCTCCAGTGCTGTGCCTCTTCTCCACGGTCCTGGAGGCTGCTCGCAATTGTCACCAGGGGCTGTGGCTGGCTGCTGTGGGCACATGCATATCTTAGAATGGATTCATAGGATCACTTTGATTGGAAAATTCCTCTTGAGAGCATCAAATCCAGATGTTCAACAAAATCCTTCATTCGTGAGGCACGGATTCGGGAATGGACTTGGCTGGGGACATGTGGTAGGGATTCATATTCTCAGCACTGCTGAAGATAGCCAAACCTTGCATTTATTCCCGTAGTACAGGAATAAAGTTGATCAAAACAGCAAGGAACAGAGATGAGGAATATGTCAAGTCACAAACAGGAAATTTAGGATCTGGGACAGGACTAGTCTTGCCAGGCATTAATTAGACATCAGTAACACAGATGTTTGTACATTGGGTCTGTATGTTCATTTCAACTAAGAAGAGAGAAGCATGTGGATACAACAAGTTGTAGACCTCACCTTGTGGATACAGTTTCTACATTATGAGTATCTGCTCTCTCAATGTAGTTCAAAGATTGTCCAGGAATGAGTTCATATGGAGACACTTTTGCTTGGGGGAAAAAAGGCTCAGCAGCTTCTGATAACTGTTTTTCACTTGTACTTGAGAATTCTTCCCTGGTCTAGTTGACTTGCAGAGCAGCCACCATGTGATAAATGAATGTATCAAAACACTGCCGAATATATATTTTTTGTCTTATTACACCTTGTGATGTTTTTTCTCCTTTCCTTACAATGGGCTTCCAAAAAACTTGGAAATGAGAAGTTTCACCAGTTTGACTGCAAGTCTGCACACTGACCTGCAGACCTACTCCCTGGGCTAGTTCCATAAGGCAATAGCAGAGCAGAGAAAGTGTGAAGCTTTTGTTTTTCCCTGAAGCTGCAGTTGTCCTTTTTATGCAGCATGTGGTAGCCTGGAGCCAAGGGCTTCTCCACTGATGTGGTGTAACTGGGAACTGGCTGCTCATTGACTGCTGCAAGCCACAGACAACAATAATGGCAGAATGAGATGGGCTCCTTTGTAGTCATTGTGTGCTGGTGGTTGAATTAATGAATTTCTGTCAGAATTTAAATAAAAGGGACGTGTCTTAGGCTTCAGAAAAAAAGGAATGAGGGGAGTTGACTGTTCTGACCAGGCTGGTTTTCCATTGTGTAAAAATAATTATAAATGCAGCAACAGCACTTAGCCATAAAGTCTTATTTGCTGAAGTGTTTACCTGATAAAATTTTTTAGATGACCTAAGAGCAGATTTGCATCTGAGCAGATTTTTGGCCTGCTGTCAGAGATTCTGAAGTGACCTATTTACAGAAGAAATGAGGGGTTCACTTGAGATTTATAAAGCTTCACTCTTAACTGTTAGAATATGAGTAAAAGTACTGAATGATTTGTAATTGTTTATTCATCAGTGGCTCCATGCTGATTTAGAGCACAATTTCAAGATGTTTCCTTGATTTACCTTGGCTACCAGTCTGAGTAACAAATCATTCACCCAACATGCAAATTTCTAAATTTTGTTTAAAACATTGTGGCAATGCAGTTTCCTGCCCATAAGCTGCCCATTGTTTGCATCACCAGTTGTCAGAGACACAGCAGCAGTGCCAGAGCAGGCACTGGTAGCCTTTGACCATTTTGCTGCTTCGTGCTCTGCTTCAGAATTGTCAGGTGCTCATCAGTCAGTCCCATCTGTGCTTATGTTAATCATCACCTGCACTTTCCATCTCATACACCCCAAGGCTGAAAGATCATTTGCTGTGACCTTTTCTCTGTGCAACACAATGACTCCAAGTTACAGAGTTTCATCAGTCTCTCTTCCCTACTTATGCTGAGAGCAGTTTCTTTAGGACCACTTAGAGTCTTGATTTATATACACAATACATAATTATATATATATATATGTTATTTTAGATATATAAAAATGAATTATTTATTTGGTCATTCTGATTTTCTGAGTTTTTTTTATTTTAAAAGCTTTATTCTGCTAAAGTGTTGTTTGAAATTAGGTAATAGTTGAGAGCTGATAACTATTGCCTTTATTAAAGCTGTTTAGAGTTATATTTTCAAGCCATTTGGAAATATTACACAAAACCAGTTTATAGCATTTCTAGCAAATATTTTTGTGTGATACAGTGTCTTACCTTCTTTTCTCTCTGCCAATTTTGGAAGCCCAGTCTGAATTTTGAAATACAAAGCTTTGAATACATACACCAAAGAACAGGAAAGGACAAGGGATGTTCAGCTCTTGAATTGCCTACATTCATTAAAATGCCTTCATATTCCATTATTTTCCTTTTAAATGACATAATAAAATTATTACTGAAATTATCATTAAAAATGTTAATGTACTTAAATAAAGCTCGATGTTTTACAGTGACATTATGTCACTGCTTTGCTTAGCAAATCAAGTGAACTCTAAATGAAAACCACACGTTTTCTTAAGGAAAATAAAAGTACTGCTGCTATTAATTATTGATCCCATCTGTGCTACCAAAGAGTGGAAATTTACCTAATAAGTCTGCAAGGGAGTCTTTTCAACAACCCTTTTCTTCTTTTCCCAGCCTCACAGTCCTTGCTGAAGGCATGACATTCTTCCAGCAGCCCCTTTTCGCTCCCTAGTGCAGCAGTAAGTGAAGGCTGATTTTAGAGCCAACCTGATCTTTGCCAGGACATCATGGCTGCAAAATACCTGAGACATTGCTAAACAATTTGCTCTGCCATTTACCCCTTTCCCTTCCCATCAAAGAGGAGAGCCTGACTGTGCAGGCAGGGTTATCAAGCAGGAATGTTCTGGAACTCTTTTCCCCTGTGAGTTTCAATTATCTGAGCATTGCCACCTTGAGAGTCTCATAGGGTTGACTAGAGGCATTGCCACATTTAAGATTATTTACCTACTGGTTTTAGGGTTTCAGCAAGGTGGAAAAGTCAGCATGTTTCCCTTTGCATGGTTGAGAAGCAGGTGCATTAGCCTTCCCTCATAAATACTGTACTATAGCCTATGGGGAAAATGCTGTTGCTTTGATCCCTTCCTTGGGGTTAGAAAACGCCTGCAGTGCCTGCAAACTGGTCACTGTTCCTTCCCATGGGTGCTGAGCAGCCAGAATTTTGGCAGCTGATGGAAAGTTTGAAGAGCAAAAGAGTGTTTTGAAAGACACAGTCTATGTCCCCTTGAAAATTTTCTAATTGAGAATGAAATTGCAATGAGAGCAGGGGGTAAAAATCCCAGTGATGGAGTCAGACTTTGTTAGGTTTCAGTATTGTCTGGCCCTGGAGCCATCTGTTCCAATCAATGCCATGCTGGCCTTCTTCATCAAAGCCAAGGGTTACTTATATGTTTACTTTGTATTCAGCCAGGCCCTTAGGTACTCAAAATTCTTTGCCTAAGCATATTTGAGAGGTTAAATACTCAAAAAAACAGGAAAAAGAAAAGTTCAGGTTTAAGATGCCTTCATAGGAAACTTGCCATGCCAGGGGCTTCACCAGCCACTCCTGAGTTGTGCAACTGTTCTATTCCTTAAGCTGTGGGTCTATATACCCTGCAGCTACATCTGCAAAGGTCTCCAGGATTTTCCCTTACCATTCAGCCAAGGCTTTCAATCCCCCCCTTTTCTACCACAAAACCTGAAGTCTCTCTCCTTTCCAGCTTCATGTCCTTCCAGACACATGCGTTTCTCCAAAACTTTTCCAGTTTCAACACACCATCTAATCTGACTCCTTCCTCCCCTCTCTCCTCCTACACCCATTCATAACACACAACCCCTCTTCTCAGCATCCTTGTCCCCTCACAACATTCAGATTGACAAGCAAGTACCTGAGCCATGACATGCTAGCTTGGAAGAGATGTGAGCTTGGGGGAGGACAGACAGAATGACTCAAAACACAGCCAACTCTGCAGAAGAGCACTTATTCCTTTGTGTCAGAACCCAGGTCCATTCTCAAATTGGTGGAAAATGCACAAATGTTTCTGTGTTAGTGGAGGGGTCATGTAAGGGTGAGAAGGTGGGAGACACAGAATATGAATGTGTGTTACACTTCTCTTTCAAATCAAAGAGAACTTCCAAATCAACCACTTACATGGCAGATTTACCAATTTTTTTCTAGGAAGAGAAGGAAAAAATATTCTTCTGTTAGAAAGGTTTAAGTCTGTTTCCAATGTGTTGAGTGGTGGATAACTTTTCAGGAGATTATGGCCAACAAACACACCAGGACCAGTGTGAGCACCCTCTGCAGGTGCTCCTTCGAGGAGGAGTGATGAAAGGGAAAGGGAATGCTCAGCTTACACAGATTTGTTTTCTGATTCTGGCCTGTGCGTGTCTTTGGCAGTGTACATGTCCTACATATTAACTGATAGACAGCCCCTATGATTGCATGCCTCTTTCCTCAAGAAATCATGTTAAAAATAATTGACTGCTTGGTATAATGCTTTACCGTGAAATGATCTCCTGTCTTCATTTTATATCCTCCCTTACCTCCCATAAGTGGTGGTGGTTGGTACAAATTTTTCCTAGCAAAATGCTTAAGCAGATTTTTAAGAAAAAGTTTGAAAGCAGCAGCATCAATGGCTCAACTCTCTTCTCACCCTCCCCAAAGGTTGGACTGCCCAGTCCTGCTATTCCCAGCACCATCTGCTCTATAGCAGGAGCAGAAAGCTCTCACCCAGTTTAAGGCTTTGTTCCGTGCTTCTGAAATCAGGTGTTTGGTCTTTCAGTTTTAGTGAACTTATAAAGGAGCTGGTAGCTATATGCTTTGACTCTGTTTCCCACCTAGTACTAAAGCTTCTTGTTCCTGCCTTAGGAAGGATGAGCTTCTCTCTGCCCCACAGATACCTAGTGATAAAAAGAAATGAGTTGGGAGCAGGAGAAAGAGATACAAAGCAGATTAAAAAGCTCACCTACTGAGCCTAAATCACTGAATTTTTATTCCAAAACCTTCCTAACATGCTAGACAGGCTTACTAATACTTTCCGCTTCAGTAACATCCAGAAATCTTGAGAGGAGATAGAAACTCACACTAATGTTTTGCCGTGCTACTTTTGATTCTGCAAGATGTGTGCAGAGACCAAGGAAAAGAAGAAAATCAAAGATTTGGCAAAGTTCATGCTGAGAGTCTGTAGGAGAATGTAAATGTTTCTCAGGATCTAGTTTCTGTGTCTCATCTACAAGATCTTCATCTCAAATATTCTTGTTCACAGCTTTTGATTCTAAAATGTATGTAGGAAAGCTAAAATGCTCTCTTCTCTAGCTAACAGACTAAAGGTAAATACAATGAAAATCTGGCAACTGACAAAAAGTACAGACAAATTCTTCTTCCAAAGGAAGACAACTTAAATATTTCAAAGAAAATAGTGTCTCTGCCTTCCCTCCTTTTAAAAAGTAATCTTCATGTAAAAGGCATATTCCTCTCCCCATGTTGTATTCATCTCTGTATGTACTGAAATTTCAGAATATCTGTTCTGGAAATATTTTTGTTACTATTTCAGCTGAAGGAGTGGGGTATATTCTAAAAACTTTGAGAAATTACTATCCAGCTGTGTTTTAGTTAATTTTCAGGAAAAAAAATGTTTATATGTAGAAGTCTTTATATAATTAATGTTAATTTGCACATGTTAATGAAGATTATTAGGAAAGCATTGTAGTTTTCTTCCTGCTGATTTTGACAGATGAGTTCAACAACATGCTGTAATCAATGTAACATAATTTGTCCCTATTTTTTCTGAGTATTAACAACTATTTTACTAGAAGGTTTTTAATGAAGCCAAGGCATGATGAGAGACACTTAAGTGGGCTTTATCTGCCAAATAGCTGAATGTATGTTATTTTATGTGTTGCTAGCACTCAGTAAAATAACATGACTCACTACTAGTGAGTCACTGTGAAAAATGACAGACATCTTTTTGGCTGGAAAGAAGTTCACAATAAAACACTCAGCCTTACTTGCTCTTCATGGGTTCACAGCTTCAATATCTCTCCTACTGTCTACATTAGGATGATGATACTAAGGGTCAAGTCCTGACACTGCCATGCCCCAGAAATCAGCTGAAGAAGTCATGACTAATGGGAAGCAGCTTAGAAAAGTGTCATACAGCTGTTGTATCCATCTGCACCCCCAAGGGCTGCTCCTCCTGGGAGAAGAGCATGGGCATGTGCATGTAAAAAGCTGGTAGGGAAGAAGAGAGTGGCATACCCCTACCTCAACAAGTTACAGTTTTTCTGCTCTGCATACACTGCACTTCTAGATAGAAGTAACTCACTGACATGGAGCTGCAAATCTGTACTGTCCATGCAGATCAGGTAAACAGCTTTCTTAGGAGTTTACTCCCATTCAGATAAATCCTTCTTTGCCATATTTTTTTTTCCTTTTTTTTCCCTTTGACATCCTTAATCACTAGCTGATTCTTGGTAAATTTTTTTGTTTACTGTGGACAGTTTTTGGAAGTCTTCCATGTTTTTGAGCTTTGAGTTTCTAGCAGTTTTTCTTTGGAGAGGCTGCACAAATTCCTAGGGCTAAGATACCTAGGATAGTCACCATTTCTAAGCATGCTGCTGATACACATCAGATGTGTCATATAAATATATAATTCTGCATGCACAAACAGGAACCAAACTCACCACAGGAGACAGAGGTGCTGGCTCAGGAATATCATACATTGCCAGATTGAACAAATCAAGTTCACCTCAGCAATGGTGTGGGTGCTGAATGAATTGTGTCTTATTGGGTTTACCAAATAACATCTCCCTGCTTCACTGACACATCCCCTTGTGCAGCCAGCACATATAAGTTAATATGGTGGGGTTCATTCCCTTCTGAGCAGCAACAGCAGTGTTTGCTAACTCCAAACGGTCAAAAATGCACAATTGGTAATAGTAGACTGAAGCTAGTGACATCATTGAGGCATCTGCTTGGACAGTGTACAGCTGACACAAGCCCAAGAATCTTTTTTGTCTACAGTGTCTACTTTTATTGGTGAGGAATAATGGATCTAGGTCCAATCCAGAGAAGCAGATAAGCTCAAAAAACAAAAACAAAAACAAAAACAAACAAACAAACAAACAAAATAAATAAATAAATAAATAAATAAACCACACCTAGACAAGTCTGCTCTGAAAACTATTATAGGCCAGGACTCATACAACCATTGCACTAATTAATTAATTTCAGGTAGAACCACAGTGAAAAGAATTCTTTGATCAGGAATATAATATCTTTAGAGAACTTGGCAGGGATTTCTTTTGCCATTTGTGTTACGCATCGATTGAGTATGATGGTACAAGCCTACCTTACTGTCTTACAGTATTATATTTTAGTTAGCAATAATTAACTGCAAGGCAATAAAAAAAAATAGTTGAACCACCATCCTTTTGAAACACCCTTGCTGGAACATGACTCTTTGCTTTGCTTCACAGGAGGAAACCGAGTGTCCTTCGTCTCTCTCTGTTATCAAAGAGATGACAGCAGGTGAAACTATAGAGGACGATTTCTTCCCACCTGATGATCTGTCTTCTGATGAAGAATATTATATCGAAGAAAGCAAAGCAACCAAGTTCAAGAAATCAGGCATGAGGCGCATTGATGACATCAAAAAGGCATTTTCAAGAGAAAATATCCAAAAAACAAGACAAAATTTTGGCAAGAAGGTAAACAGGCTTCAAACTAGGATAGTGACCCCTGAGAGGAGAGAGAGGATCAGGCAATCAGGGGAGAGACTGAGACAATCTGGGATAAGGATCAAGAAAACCATTTCACAAGCTGCTCCAACAAAGGAGACATTCAAGATTTATAAAAAAAATAAAGAACGTACAGGAGCCGAAGGTGAGGAGGGGATCCAGGAAGCCGGCGTGCACATCGCCTCTGAGCTCCCAGCAGCAGAGCCCTTCACTGAAGAAATCTCTTACACAGAAGTGATCACTAAGGTAAAGAAAGACAAGAATAGTGCAACAAAAGGTGCTTCCCAGTCAGCTGAAATAGGGGTGACTATCCCAGAAGTTGTCCTTAAGCAGGAAAGAAAAGAAGGAGGAGGAGGTGACGATGATGTCCCTTTGCTAGACTTGAAGCAATCAGTATAAGGAGCCAATGAGCACACACACCATACTGTTCTCACTGAGCAAGAGAGAACACAGTATGTACTCACTCAGCTTTAGAAAAACGTGTGAATTTGTGTTATATCACAAACGTGTTGGTGTTGTTCTGCCATCCCCACCGGTGTCTGTAGTGTTGTCTTCCTGACAAAAGTCAAGCCATGCAAACTGAATGAAGGGGCTCCCCCTCTGTGTCGGCGGGTGCCGACAGCCATCCTTAACCCAAACGGAACTCGCGGTGTCAAAGGGAGATGGGAATCTGCTGCATTTCCAAGATTGATTTAGCAGTACTGTGAAAAATAGTACATTACAGCCTCATCACTCTCATCGTTTCACGTAAAACAGTACAAAATTTACTTCCATTTTCTTATACCAAGTCATCTAATCAGAAAACAATAACAAAGCTATTACTTCTATTACTTCATATTAGCAAAAGGAATAACTATGGAGAATGTCGTTTAGCTGTACAAATATTATCACTTAAAGGCCCTCACAGAAAAAGCAGGAAGAGCATATTCCTGCTTTACCCACAATATGAAAAAATGTGGCAGGAGTTATAGGGGTTTGAATAAATTGTGGGTTTTTTCTTAGTGGAAAAGAGAAACTCCTAAAATAACTACAGGTTATTTCCAGACTTCTGGAATAGGAAGGTTTGTTGTAAGTAAGCAATGTGTTTTGTGTGTTTATGGAGTAAGAATAAAAAAGGAGACACAATATGGAATAGGAGGAGGAAAAGGGAGGGAGGTATTGTATTTATGTTTTGGAAACATGAAATTGTGAGAAAGGCAACGATATGAAGCAGTAAAAGGGGAATAAGATGAATGCATAGGTTCTGGATAAATGGAGAGAAAAATTAGAATATTGTAACTACAGTTTCCTTGAGATCTTTTAGAATACTATTATTCTTTACAGAGAACCATAGGGTTTATGAGCATAACTGACCAGACAAGGGAATACTTTTGTTTTCCACTCTCTGTGTTTTCTCCAAGCTTCACTGCAATTAAAATCTATTCTACAAAGTCACAGATGTACAGGGCCAATCCATAACCCAATTCTTTTTTTCCTATCATCATCCTTATTGACCAGTCACAGCCTCAGGGATTATGAGACAGACACCCTTTGGACTATGGAATGCTGTTTATTTGCAACTCTCAGGAGCCAGTGCCCTGACATCAGATATGTTTGTGAACATGACTGCTATGCTGACATGGGGTGCAGGACTGTATTGCTCTCTTCATTCTTAAACGGAGTTGCCTTCAAAAAATCACTTATCTAAAGCAATGTTAGTCATTACTATCTGTGTGAAACTTGTACAATATTGCCAAAAGCTGTATGATTGTATTTAATATCTTGGGTTCATTTTAACAGAAGAGCATTACTTGGTTATCTATATACATTGTTTGAAGACTTCCAGCTAATTGTTAATCTATCATTCAAATATAATTAGTTTGATTTCAAGTATTCTGCCTGCAGTTCTTTCATTTAGATTGGTGTACATCCTGCTTGAAATGAAACAGCTTTAGCAATAGTAACTAGGGAACAGTGGTTGGGGAAGGTCAATGTTTTGCTATGTCAGTGACATTTCAATTCAAATTAATGTTGTCAGATTGTGAGCAGTAACTCCACTGAGTGGAAGGGCAGGATAGAGCAAGAGAAGGAGATGGGGAAAGGAACACATTTCTGTCAATAGTAAATTGTTCATCTCCATTCTACTATAATCACATGCAAAAAAGAGAGTTTTTTGCTTGTAGGATACACTGAAGGTTTTGTTTGGTGTTCTTTATTAGTGATAAGAAGGCTTTTTGGAGCAAAGTCACTTTATGTTCTTCATTTCTGTATAAAACTGTAGCTATCTTCAGTGAAATACTGTATAATTTTTCTGCAAGATTTGGCATTTTCCTAAACTGATAAACAGAGTTTAGTTATTGAAATGAAAATGTTGATGTTCAAATAAGCTATTTCTTTGCATTTTTATACAGAACATTAGTAGAACACTATGTGCTAGAATCTTGTTGATTTTCTTCATATAGCATTTAATTTTCTCATTTTGCTTGAAAGTAGTGATGCAGTTTCCATGGAGCACATCATGTAGCACCAGATATAACCTCTATCAAATATATATATTTTAATGTTTACTTCTAGCTTAAATTGGTCAGAGGATGATTTGTTTCATAGTAAGCAGTGAGTTCTTCAGACATGCAAAGTATTTCAGTGTACATTTTTTTATTTTAAATTACTATCACTGTTACTGACCTGACTTTTACATGTACCAAGAGATCAAAGTTAAATTACTCCATATCCCCTCATAAAGGTAGGGGATGGGGAAAACACTATAGTTTGCAATCTCAGTTTCTGTGGAACAGCACAGACCTTTGCTGCTTGAAGTCTCTCCCATCTTTTTCATAATTTCCAAGATCAATGATCATGAAGCCAAAGCCTTCAGCCTTCTCAGAAACAAAATTCTCAATGAAATTGGTTGATGTATAGCTGCACTGCAGGGAGATCTGGTGCCTATTTTTTGAACAGTTGGTTTCACTTGAAAAGATAATCCTGCCGGCACTGTTGCTCCTAGCTCAGTGGAAAAAAGAGACCCTGTCCCTGTCTGCTCTGTTTTCCAAGAAGAAAACTGGCACTCTGTATTTTGATGTGGGTGTGAGTGTGAATATCAAACTTCCTCATGGAATGAGCCTTGCAAATACTAACTGCAGAGTAAAACTGGCTATGCAAAGGGAGGAAGTACTTCCTTGGACACTTGCTATACAAAAATTAAAAGTGTTTACAAGGAGAAAAGAAATATAAATGAAGTCCTGATTGCAAGTCCTTCTTTAATAACATCCAACAACAATTTCTTTTGCTTTGAATTTGTGCTAGTGAAAGAAGATAAACACATTTTCTGCCAATAGTCACCTGTCTATTAAAGAGAAATAATAATCATCCTTCAGTTACAGGGTAGACAACAGTGGTGGTTAATACAAAAATACTTCAACCATTTCAGGTGAAGTATGGCCTGTGTGTGGTCTTCTTTTTTTTAACTAAACTGATACAAAATACTGACCAAAAATCAGTTAAGAGGTTTGAGTTTGCAAGATTAAGGCATTAATGTAAATGGAATGAGTACTAATAGAGCCAAAATGGTGTTCAGATATGTTTATTCTGAGAAAACTTTAAAACCTTTGCTCCTGCTAATAATGGGCCGTGTGCACACCTTGCTTGTAAGTGGATATAGGTTTACAAATGAGTTAATAAGTGCAAAAGGCATTTCTTGTGCAAAGATAAATGTTCCTGTTTCTATAATTGTTTATATTAAAAAGTGAGTGTTCAAGAAAATGGTCACAGCCATTAGTAAAAACACCCAGCAAGTTTAGAAATGCAAAATCAAAGGAACTGTGCATTGAAATATAAGCAGATAAACATAAAACTTTACCATGCATTTAATTATCTTGTCATTACAGCTTTACTAATGCTACGGATGATAAGATTTTAACTACAAAGTTGAATTTAAAAATAGCTATATTATATTATATTATATTATGAAAAAATCTTGTATTAAGAAGATAACATCTACAAAAGAACCACCATGAGATGCCAGAACAGTTGACACTATCATAAGCTTTTTTATGTAGTGCTTCTATTAAGAGCAAGTTGGTTGATTATATTTTCACTTGCTTTATAAGAGTTGTCAAATTTACACCTCCAGCTGTTTTTCTTCTGATATTCCCAGGAAAAATAAATTTAGTATTTTTGCTGTGAACAGAGCAAGCTGATCTATGTGCAACTAATATAATCTCTAAGTATCACCTGCCAATTCCTGACCTCCTGTGAGGAGGTAGCCACCACACTGACAGTAACAATGCAACACTGGCTGCAGCTCAATCCTGCTTGGTGGTTCTTTCCTTCATAGCTGGCTGCTGTCTGTCCTTACTTGGAACTGCAGAGCAGTGCAACCCCCCTCAAAGTCCAGTGATCAGGATTCTGCACGGTCTTCAGATACAAGGAGAAGATGTATGTCAGGTCTGTTCTCCGAGGCTTTTTGTAGACAGGGCAGGAGTAGACATTTCCCTGTGGCTCCCTGGGGTTGCTCGGTGCTCTCGTGCTAACAGCGTACACGTGGACCACGGGAAGGCTCGTGAACAGCACCTGAGAATGTTAAAAGACACACAGGGCTCAGCATCAGAGAAGCAGGATAGGGAGTCTGAATTCTAAGCACTAGAACTGGATTCAGTGTTGGCCTTCAGCAAAAGCACCAGCACCTAAGCAGAGGTACACGTGACAATACAAGTCCTACACTCACTACTGCACTGACACTAACTTTAAGCCTGTGGCAGCTCAAGGAGAACATCAGGAAGCCTGCTGAAAGGAAAGGAAAGCAGAAAAGTAGAAACCTGGAAAACTGCATGCTGTGGAGGTAGATGGAAAAGTGTCAGTATGGTTCTAGGAAGAACAGCTACCATTGACTTTTTTCCCTTCCTTTTCACCTTTCACTAATGTTTCCCATTCTTTCCCCACCTCCTTTTTCCTGATGGCAGGACTGGAGCTACAAAAACCAAGCTGCAACTAGCAATCCTCCTTGTTACCTCTGCACTGCTGACAGTGGAGCTTCTAACATCCAAGGTGCTTCTTGGGTGTTTATCTAGATCCCCTCAGATCTTCCACCAAGATAAAGTATTCATTGTCAGGGGATAAAACAGACCCAGATCCAAGAGCAACCCTGCTGAACATTCCACTGCACTAGAGTAAACTCCATGTTTGAGGGGGTCTTTTGACAAACCAAGGCAACAGAAGTTACAGCTGGCAAGGTTTGGTTTGGAAAATTTTTCTCTCAGTCAGACACAGAGGTGTTCTACCTATGGACAGGAATTACCTCCATTAGCACTGGCTTGGAAAAAATATACCAGTGCAGACAATGACAATTTTCTCTGGACTGTGACTACAGCATTTTATCATAACTCCATAGCTGGATTTCAAATCTGCTTAGTCACATCAGTGAAACGTAACTCAGTGCATGGATAACCGAGCATAAGCCCAGAACTAATACTCTTCTCATATTGAAAAACAAACCCTAGGGATTTCTAGTCAACCAAACTATGACCTCCATATCAAACCTAGCCCAGGGTTTTGGAAGCTTTGATAAGGTCCCCCTTGGCCAGTCAAAAGAGGATTGACTATGTGGTGCACTATTTTATTCAAACATAACTGTGCTGCTAGGGCCCCTGAAGCCAAGAAACCCAGCATCTGGTCTCCTGTAGTGCTATACATCCTAAATTCATTTTCTGACAGAAGCCTCTTTGTTCACTTCTGGCAGGTAAAGAGTCTGAGCTCTTCCCAGAACCAGTAGTGTTGGTTACCCTCTCAGAACCTGTTGTGAAACCACTGCTGCAGGCACTCAGCATACGTCCTGGTTTTCCCAGAGCACATGCATTATGCCCCAGCCTGCTACACTCACTTGATCCTTACCTTTGGTGCTGACTCCACCAGCCTGCTGTTCCTGCGGTCCCAGCCTGCTCCTTCGAGGAACAGGCCATGTATGTAAACCCCACCAATGTCAGCAGGAGGAGGGCCTACAACATCTTCTTTCATCATCTTGGTCACTTCACTGCATAAAACAACACTGTCCAGTTCCCACCCTTTGGCTAAATTCATGCGAGTTGTCTCTTGCCTCATGGCCGTTAGGAATCCCTAAGGAGACACACAGGAATATGACAGAGGATTTTTTTAAAAAGCCTTGGACTTGAGACCATTTCAAACTTTTTTTCCTGTGAAAGTGAGGTCAGTTGTATAAAAGCCCATCCCACAGGATTTCATGAACATAAAAACTAAATTCAGTAGTGTCAATCCAATGCTTTCCTGTATTTCCCCAGTGCCATCCACACATAATTGGTGTGCACTTGTTGGTGTTAAGAAGCCCCCAAGTTGGCTTATTAAACATATCAGAAGTGGCTCTATAACTCACCTCTCATACCTTTCTTACAACCAACCAGATGTTTATAAGGCTGCCCTATTAATGTGTTTTGAGAGATACCAAACACAGGTAATTTCCAATTTCTCTAACACTGGCTATATTATTCATCTTTTCTTATACCAACATTGTAAAAAATGCTTTTCAGTCAACAAATAAGCATTTTATAGAACACAAAGGAAGTACCAGCTGGAGTCATACATTAAATACTGAAAAGCCTCTGACACTTCTCTCAGTGAATTCTTTGTATACTACAATAGCATAGTGTTTTAGACAACGGCAAGTTAAACCCAAAGCTCTCCAGCAGCACAGAATAAAACTCTCTGCTCTAGACATGCAGGTTCTCATGACCTTGGTATAAGCTATCAAAAGGCAAGCCAGGCTGAAGATGCTAGTCAGCTTCACTGATACAGCTGTCCATGGGAAAACAGTTCAGTACGTGGGAAGTGCCTTAGTCCTTGGAGAGTGGAAGGGGAACTTCTTTGCTGTTCCAGTAATCATGCTGTAGATGTGCATTTTACCTTGTGGAAACCCATTTGTGTAGCAAGGAGGTAAATTAATTAACACAAAACTGAATATGCAAGAGCAATGAAAAGGACACCTAGGAAAGAGTAAGTTGCCCGACATATTTTGGAAAAGGGAACTAAAGCATCTGGAGACAGAGAAGGGTGGATAGAGAGCCACATGAGGAACACACATAGGTGGGAATCAATGAGCCAACAGCACAACTAGGAAGAAATTGGGATGGGAATGACAGAATTGAATGAGGGAATTGAAAAAGTTTTTATTTTTCTTCAATATTCGCAGAGTGAGATGTTCTGTTGAGCTACCATTAGGGCCAGTGAGAAGTCACATGTGGGAAAATCAGCAAACTGTCTACTGAATGCAGGGGTCAGTCTCTGGCTGATAGGACTGGAGTGCTCCAAGCCCTTGGTAGCCATGCAATACCCTTTAAGTTATGAGAGCATGAGATGACTTTCATGAATTCATATGTTTCTGTTAACTTACACTGGTAGCTTCTCATTAATATAACACCAGAGACCCTGGGACAAGAGCTTTAAAGAAGTTTTGTGATAGCACAGATAATGGTAATTGCATTTGAAGTAGCTGGGAACTCCAGCATACAGCTGAGGGAGACAGGATTAAAGGCCAAGTTCTTCTATCAGAAATACCATTAAATGAAAGCAGGATCCTTGCAGTAATTTGTGGAATTTTAATTTGTAGAAACATACTAGAACCAATAGTTTAAAATACATGAAGTGTTCACTGCCATATGGCCCCAGAGGACTACTGGATACCAGATAAACTGAAATATTAAAGAAAGAAGAGCCTGAAGAGGACAGAGCCATGACTGTATTAAGGGAATCAGTTCAAAGGCACCATGGAAACACTGGAATAAAAGTAAGCTCCAAGCTGTGAGTTGTCTTCAGGGATAAGGTTTAGATAGCAGATTATTCCTACAGAGATAGCAGGACCTGTACACTTTCTGCAGTGGGACTTTTCACGTTTATCTGCTCATTTGAATGAATCCTAGACAGTGTTTGAAGGCTGCAGCTGTGAGCTGGAGGCCCAGCTGGCTGTCCCAGAGTGGGTGAATGACACAACAAAGAGCAAGACAGAATCAAGTGGCTTGAGGTGCCACTGTACAGCTGAGGCTTTGGCTTATCCCAAAATCCTCTGTCAGGGACATAATGAACCACTTGCCACGACATCTGTTTTAATTTCTGGTAATCCCTGGTTTTGGAGATTCTTTTTGTTTTGTTTTGGTTGGGTTTGGATGGTTGACTGGTGAGGGGTTTGGTACTTTTCTTGTATATAAGCATTTGCATTTTCCTGAATTTCTCCCTTTCCAGCTCACTGAAAACTGCTAAAACTTTGCCCCTTTTGCCTTTTAACAACTTTTGCCCCTTTTGCCTTTTAACTTTTGCCCTTTTGCCTTTTAACAACTCATGCAAACTTACTCTGAACCTTCTAGTGAGGGAAAAGCAGGCCCATGTGGAAGCCATTACAAAAAACATGAAAATCAGTTAAGTCCATTGCTCTCAGAATCATATTCTCTCCTTTACCTTACTTTGGAGGTTTCTTGTTTGTCACTTACTTTGCAAGTACTGAGCAGATTATGGCAGGTTTGCTAGAAATAAGCAGACATTGAGGAATGGAGGCATTGTACTTCATATTCTGATTAGTATTAATTTTATTTTGGCATCTAAGGGTTGTTGAAGTAGGTTGAGGGTTCATTATGCTGAGAACTACACAACCAGAAAGACATTTTTTGCCTCACAGTCCTTGAATTCTACATATAGGACAAGTTACAAGAACAGGATACAGAAATGCAAACAAAGAAACAATAAAACAGTGTCAGTCACTAAATGGAAATTGGGAGGTAGAAATGAGAAATGGCTAATGTCAAGTTTTTGATGAAAAAAAAATCCAGTAACATCAGATTAACTTCCAGGAGGGAAGAAAATCTATGGCATTTCTTGTTTTGTTCACCCCAGTTATCTTGGCCCAATGCAGACACTCCTGGGGAATCAGGTTTCTTTTACATACAAGTCTGAGCCAGTCCTCATTTGTATCACTAAAAATAAAGATTAACTTCTGTGAAATTACTGAATTTATCCTGGTGTATAAACAGTCCAAGAGAAGGCAGAGTCTGGTCCTATATTATTTTTTATAGCCAGAATGCCTAGTTTTCCCAGTGCTATAAATCTACTTTATTGCCTTGTGTTATCCGTGGCATTTATCCACTGACTGTGAAGCAAACAGTGAGATATATTCTAGTAGGCAAATGATTCAGGAGCTGCACTTCATCTCACAAATGAAAGGATTTTTCTGACAACTTCTCAGGTATTATAAACAAGCCATTACAACTGCAGCACTAACACCTCATCACCTCAGCTTGTTTGAGAAGACAAAAATCTGAAATACTGATTTTAAACACAGCAGTATGACTCTTAAATAATAGCTAATTAAATAGAAAATTAGTCTTTGCTCAGGTGAATTGCTTTTAGAATGAGCCGATCCCACAGCCTAGGTTACAGAAAATGGTGACTACAACAACAATCATCTGATTCTTAAGCTTGTGATTGTCAGCATAAATAAACTTTTTAATCTCTGTACACAATGTATTTAGGGACTTTAAGAACTAGGGGTTATGAAGTGTGTAATTTTTGTATTTCTAGAGGCTTTCTCATTTACTATGGTCTGTTAAATCACATTTTGTTTGGGGACACTTTACACTGATTATTTGGCAGCTATTTTCAGAAATCCAGCTATTTTGATCCAAAAAAATGTAGGATGCCTAATTTGGGCTGGCAAAATTTCAGAATAGACACAAGCCCAGAGCACAAAAAAAGCCATCTGAAATGTCCAGTACAAAATCTCTATCAGCTCTTGCTCATCTCTGGTGCAAAAGCAAATACCAGCGTAGCCAAAAGTCTGCTAGGTTTGCTTCCAGCCTGATTGTTGCAAAAATTACTTTGAAGTATTTTAGGATGCTGCTATCAATGTGTTGTTAGCAAACCAAGCGTGGAAGCATAATCATTTTATTAGAACTCCTACTCCTCTCCCTCATACTTGGGAACCCTTTGCTCAGGGGTTCAGTGAGCCTCCTTCCCTGCTATGAAGTTGTACTGGCAGACAGCTGACACACACAGGAGAGGTGATAGATGGATATTTCCCAGCAGTAGTCCTAGAGAATATTTGCCACTGTTGCTTTCTCTATTCTAGGCAGCTGTTTAAGCTAGTTTTGCATTGCTAACAAGTACTGAGATTAAAATAGATCTTTAAAATAGCTCTTTCCTAAGGCTTCATAGAAACCTGTTGGCTGGATACTCTCACAATGACTCATTTCCACAACTCACACTTCCCACAAACATCTGTGAATCATAAAAAGCTTTAATGAATGTGGATAGCTCTGCAAAGAAACTACACATCATCTAGGTATGTATACTTTACTTCTTTTAACTCTGCTCTCAGCTGTTCCCTTTTTTGTGTTTCATTTCATGCCAGGTTTTTATTTTAGATGGTGCAGATGAGAGGCTGTATTTTTTTTATATGTCTCTGCAGACCACGTCTGGCACAATTTTGGGGTGGTATGAATAATAAATCTTCCATTTCAAGGAACTGATTTGCAAGGATTGAGAACCAAGTCCAAATCTCTTCTTCCTATGTCAGAGTTCTGGAACTTATCTTGTTTTGTACTCAGAAGGATTTTCATGCAATAAATAAAAAACAGATTACTGTAACAGAAGAGGTGAAAAAGGAAGATTAAGTTGAAATGTAAAAGTATGTACTTACCCAACTTCCTCACTATAATTAAAGCAGCCAAAAGATGCATGTCATTATTTCGGGAGAATTATTTTTTCCTAGCAGAAATTTCTTCAGTAGATACTGAGAAGATGTTTTATCCTATATTTATGTTAAATAACTAATACAGATTATACTTCATATAGTCAATATTAAGTTAACTTGAAGTTCTCCAGAGGTCTTAGTTAAATATTATTCAGAATTTATAAAGGTCACCGTGGCACTCTTACCTGTGGATTAAAGAATCCTGTCAGCCAGAACTGGTTTGGGCGGCCATCCTGCAGCCAGCTGCTGAACTGCTGGTTTCGCTCAAGAAGCTCAGTAAACCAAAATCCTAAAGTAGTTGACTCCCAGGAAATCCTAAACCACAGCTTTGGAATTCTAGCGTCATAAATATTATCTAAAGCATCTTGCAATTCTTCTGACATAATTATGGTTCCTGGAAGATAAGTAAAATGTTCAGAATGAACTTTCCCCTAGCTTGCAAAGGCAATTATAACTTCCAAATGACATTCTGAGTCTAATAAACCCTCTTTTGTTGTGCCTTAATTGCACACCTGTAGCACTGCAGTATTATCAGTTTGCAGTTAATTTGTTAAAAATTATAAGACTTGATTCAAAGCTAAAGGCGATAAGATAAATGATATTTCTTCTGTTGTTTTGATCAGAAACAAAGATATGTTTCTTGAACAACTTCTCCCTCATACACATTATTTATATTCATTATATTCACAGTGTGTCTGGAATGTGATTATTCATTGAAAACTTTTAAAAAAATTTTAATGGATCCTACATGCACGATCAATGATAGAGATACAGTGTGTAACTCATCTATATCCTAAGCATGTACTGGCAGTGATTATATTCATGAAATTCACAGTTATTAATGATAACTTTGTACATTTCCATTATCAAGCTTCTCAGTGGGGAAGTGGTAGGTAGAATAAAGCTAGAGGCAAAATTGATTTTTTTTTTTTGGCAGTGTGTACTCATGTATTCCACGCTTAGTGCTGTTCTCTCCGCTAAAATGTTGGGGTTTACTACAACAGTGGTTTTTCAGTGACACTCACCATTCCATGTGCTAGAAGTTCCTACACCTTATGTACTCTCAATGGTGCTGAGATCTGGCACATGGCCATGCCTCAGGATGACTTCTCTGTTCCAAAAACTGTTTCTATTATTCTCTTATAGAAACTGGTCTGGTACCCCAACACTGATTAGATATTCGTATAAAATTCAATGTATCCTCACTCACAGAGCTGCTGTACATGCCACAAGAACATCATGAGATACCAAACAGAATTAAGTGGCTTCCACCACAGAACAGGGAAAGGAAAGGGAAGTGATCTGGGTGACTGCAAACAAAAACTGCAATGGTCCATGCAAACATATCCATAAGGAAACATTGCCTGTAAAAAAGAAAGCATTTCAAATCCCTTCCTTCCACTGAGGTTGCTAGGGCTTCAGTTGAGGGGGAGGAAAAGAATATCCAGAAACCAAACATCAGCTTAATTTTGAAGAACACAGCGTTACAACCTAAACACTCCTATAGCAGTGTGTCCAAATTTAGTGCTTTCTAAAATATATGAATGCCTTGATTTCTTCTTGCAGATAATGATGATCTGTTTCCATTTATATGCACCTCTTTTTGCGCAACAAATTCCTTCAGAAAACCATTAACTTTTACAAAACTGTAAATATTAAAAATACCAACTATCTTGCATTCTCTGCAAATGCTTTGTAGTCAGGCTCAGAATCACATTCTGGGGCAGCTAAGAGTTTTATAACACAGTTAATAAACCTTCTCTTTGGGTATTATTCTTCTCTAATATATCTCTATATTCAAGAGAACCAACATTTAAGAAAGAAGCCACTCCACGTCTTCTTCACTTTCCTTATAAAAATGTTGTATTACATCATACACTTTATTCACCTTAAAGAGACAGAAAAAGTGGGGGGAAAAGTCTTGCAATGCATGTTGGATTCAAATCCAGAGCAACCATACTGAGGGCACAAAACAAGTGAGGAGCATCCTGGTTTAGCCCTGGGGGTCACCACCATTGAACTGAGAAAGAAAGAACTCTTTCACCTCTGGTTATTCTTTGTTTTCAGGTTGATGTATTCAACTTTCTCCTTTCTTTCTCTATTCTTCTGGGCAGGCTGGAGCTTTCCAAATAGGGAGGTACAACCAGTTTCTGCCCCGAAGCATTGTGAAATCCCTTAGGATGTCTGCCTGCTATGACTCAGAGCAGCTGTTGAGAATGTTAAGCCAGAGTGTTCTTGAGGATGAAGTATGTTCACAGCCCAGGCCGTGCCCATATATCTGCATAAATATTCCTAGTGAGTGGGTGTCATCTCTGGCAGTAGGCATACCATGCTTGAATTTCAGCACTAAATGGCATCTGTGGGTGTCGGGATGCATTCCTGCAGCCAAAATACTCTGAGAAAAACAAAAATAACTAACACACTAAAATAATTGTCAGAAATAAAATCAGTAGCATAGGAGAAAAATCACGCCATCTTTCTGGACAAAAGTGATACAAGTGTTTGAAAAACTGTCTTTAATTGAGTGAGTAGTACAATGCCATAGGCTTCTCATATTTAACTTCTGAGAACCTCTGAGCCCTGTACTATATGAAGAGACTGAACGTCCTATGAACTTAACATGACAGGCTTGAGTGTTCTATGAATCAGACAGGCCAACTGCTTATACCTTGGTTATTTTGGGAGTTACTTGATGATATTCCCTTTCTTGAATGAAGTAAAGGCCATCCAAAAATGACTGATGAAGGGTCAGGTCAGTCAAAGAAAAGAGGGCATTTCCATACTTCAAAATTAATATCTACTACAACCATACTGTTTGCACAGTATACACAGTTTGGAAATTAGGTTTCCCCTTTTTGATTGCTCTACATTTGTACCATCTCCCTTCTAAACCACATTTAAATCTATCCTATTGCTGAGTGGTGAATAACCCAAATAAAAATTCTCAGTTCTGAGGGTAACTAGTTTTTATTGATAATTAAAGTAAACTCTTCAAGTGTTCTTATAAAGTGATCTGGATAAAACAGATCTATATCTATTCATTCAATAGATATAATGCTTTGAATAGACTACATCAGAAGCTTCTATTATTTCTTGGAGTTGACCCTCTTCACTACCATAGCTTCCACAAACTGAATCTGAAAATTGTGAAATTTGTAGTATTTGGATCTGTTTTGAACTTCACATTTATGGAAGTGTCTATCCAGACTAGGAAACATGCACAGCTCATTTAAATGAGTAGCTAAAGTTAGGAACAAAGGAATGATCTTAAATTCCAGCATGAATCAAAAAAGAGCGTTGGTCCACTGACTGATTCTCTTCCCACAGGCACAAATGTAAATCAAAAATAACAAGAATAATTATGTAGGATGAGATGAGAAAAAGCTACTTTCTCCATCAAGTACAGTTTGCCAATAGCTGATATCATTATAATGAAATTGGAGACTAGCCCTTGAGGACAATACTTGCTAGACACAGTCTGTTAAGCTAGCCTGAGCAGTACATAGAGAAAAAAGCTCAGTGAAAGCATCAATCCGTTATTGCCTGTCCCAGCTGCAACCCCAGAAGCTGACCTTTTCAGCCTTTAATCCCCACTCAAGTTTACCTCCCAAAGAACCTGCTTTTTTCTTGAAGCAGTCACACCTTGTTTCCACCAAGCTCGAACTCCCTCTTCTTTGCTGAACATGTTGAAAAGAAAATACCAACTTGTTTATAACTTGCTAAGTTTTCTTCTCTTTCTGACCTATTGCAACAGCTAACATTTGCCTGTGTTTTCTCCAAAGCTTTTTCAATTATTCCACCCAAATACACAAGATATAAAAGCCAATGTATGTTTTCCTATACCTAAAACTTAATTTATTTTTTTCACAAGCTTTAGTATGGTTCTGCCAACTCTGTGACCATGACTGCTGTGCTGATAGAAGTCGACTTTTTTGCTTCAGGCACTTCTTTGGGTATTTTCCTCTTTCTTCACCTGCAATACTTGGGCGCTTCAGCATTTGGAGGTAATTTTCCCAGGAAGTTCTCAGAAGCTCATCCAACTCCACTACACTGTTTTAATCCCAAGGCCCCTCAATAATTTGTTGCTTTCTTTTGCTCCTCTAGAACAGGAAGAGTAAAACAGGCAGCCAAGATGTGCAATGCACAACACTCTCTCCATGTTTTACTTGTAGACTGGTATTCTCTCCAGCTGCATCTAACCTTTGCCCCTGCTCTGTTTTCTCTTTGTTTCCCACCTTTCTTTTCTGATGCAGAACCTTCTAATTTAATTCTTCAAGTCAAGAGAGATGAGAGGGACTAAGAAACTTGAGTAGCATGCAATTTTTCATACAGAAGAGCACAAAATTCCTAGATTCTCTTCAATAGCTAAATCCTTCAGTCAGAAAGATGGTGATTTGAAAGTAACCCTGCAAGTTGTTATGAAAATTTACCATCTCTACTACTAACTGCTCTTGGCTGAAGAGTCCTCTCCATCCAAATAAAAAGTTTAAAGCAATAATTTGAAAACAAAAATCCATGCACAGCTCTATCCAAAAAAGCAATAAAATTCACTACTCTGGGCTGGAGCAATACCAGGCAGATAAACTCTATTCTGCAGTTTGTCCTTAATGTGCACTGTGTGTTTCTAAACAGTTGTCCTGGCCAGCATCATGGCAAGCATATGTAACACCTATTGAGAAGTTCAGAAATTATGTGCCACACTGTGAAAGACAGCAGGAGGCATTCTGGCATTCTTATCAGGATGAGAAGTAAATAATGGATGAGAGCTGCTGAGCCAAGAGTAACTACACCACAAGACACCCTAGACTCATCCCCTTCATTCCCCAAATGATCTCTCTCGTTACATTCCATTAATGTCTTCATTGAGTGCTCTTAATCATTTTCAAATAAAATCCCCATCCAACAGTGATGATCCCTACAAGCCTCACACATACATACACACACACTCACACACACACTGTAGAACTTAGTAAGGCAAGAGCCCAAAATCTTTCAGACCAAAATTCTATTACCATTGTCAGCAAGACAAACTAAAACTGTGTAGTGTTAGCAGTCTTACACCATTAAGAGTCAAAATAGAACTTAGCCAGACAGGGGGAATGAGTCCATACTTCTTCCTTTCATGGGAAATCACCTTTCCTGTGCATTCTGGCAAGACTAGTTTCCTGAGCTTCACTTTTTCACCGTGCAGGTTAAAATAAATTACCAACTGCCTCTTCTGACTCTTTTGGACTTCATTTATATCCCTCTCATTAGGTGCTACATACAATGAACAGAAATTCCTTGCAGCATCATGATATAAATGTTATGTTCAACTTCAAGGTGTTCTGAGTTGGAAAAAAGTAGTGAATCTTTATCTTGGGCTTCACGCACGAGTTTGTGTAAATGACATAAAAATCCTACATGACTCCTATAATGTGTAAATTGAAATTGCCATAGAACTTCTGTATTTTTAGGAAATATGTTATCAGGGAAGGACTTCTCTCTCCTAACTCTGCAAATACTGTACAGATAGCAGTGGGAGCTCTGTGATCATGTGGCACATATTTGACATGAAAAGATAAAAAAAAAATCCAAGGTTTCTCACATGTTCTTAACTTGTTCATGGAGTGTGCAATTTAGTGTATTCCCGAAGATTACTTTGAAAACACAAAAGCTGTAAGTTACCAGAAAACAAAACAAACTGGATGCAGTTTTATGACCAAAGTAGAACCTCGATATAAGTAAATGAGTTAAGCATTTTTTTCTTCCACATGAAGCCCTTAAACACAATTTCAAGTGGGTTATAAAGAATAAGGATTAAAATCAAACTAAAATCTGTGCTTATTTCCATTGTGAAGGATTTGATACCCACTTTCAGTGCTACTACAAGTATGCTCCACTTCATTCATGAAAAACACTCCCACAGAATCTCTGTTCTCACTTTCTTCACCAAGAGAAGACATTAAAATGCTTACCACTCTTATTCAGTGCATGGAGAAATAAAGAAAACCGCACAAAATCTCACAGAATGGCCACATACAAACAAACTCAAACTCTAAAAGGCTAGGAATAACTGGATGGGTCATTAGATTTAATTGCATTTGGAGACACCATCTTCACTTGTGGGAAAGGGGATTTGAAGTGCCTAAATTACAATAAGCAGTGGAGGATTAGTATTCTGTGCCAGAGACCTCTACACTGCCAGAAGCAGGACAAAAGTACACAAGAACTCTACAGCTCAGATACTGCCCCATGAACGGTCACTGTCTGACAGGGGCTCAAGATCTGCTGCTCAGAACACATTAAGATGTGGCATTTTTGGTGCAAACCCCATGCCTTACTTCTCCTTGCCTCTGAAAAGATTTCTCTCTTTAGAACATGGCTTCTATTTAGGGCACTCGAGAGGACAACCATCACTGCTGTGTTCTGATTTATGGTGAAGCTCTGTATTATGCCAACTGTGAAATAAACTCTGGGCAATCAATAAGTAATTAAAGCAGAAGTAATGGTTGTGACATAAGTGAGAGTACAAAGTGCAGCTACAATCTAATTACTACAATTTGAGCCAGAAAAAGTATCCCTCTGGGCAATGAAGTTTATTGGTGGAGATGCAAGCTTCTGGGGCATATTTGCCAACAAACAGGTTGGACACATGCTGAGCTTCCTCACCTGTCCCAAAAGCTGAACTGCTTAATCTGCCCTCTGCATAGAAGGACAAAACTGTGTCTGCAAATTCCTTCTACATCCCTCATGTTCAGCTGCACATGGCCTCTCCCTGACGAGGGCTTTACATTACCTCAAATGTAACTTGGTGAGCAACATCAAAACAACAAGGCCCATCCAAACCGCAGAAACAGATAATCAGACTTCCTTTCACAACCTAAAGACATACTATATCCTTAAATACCAAATTTATTTGAAATTATAGGTCTGCTAAATGTGGGTCCTGGGACTTCAAAAGGTTCCTGAAGCCAGAGACAGATAAAGGAGCAGAGCAGATGTCAAAAATTACATGACCTGTTTCAGCAGGCACATCAGTTTACCTCTTTGTAAAGAAAATGAAGCACCTCAGATGACCCGAGATTGCAGTTGACTAGTTTGGGAGAGAACCTAGTATGAGACAATATGGGGTTTTCCCTTTGGCTGAGGTGGAGTGCCTAAATGTTCTTTCCATCCCCTAATTAACAATCTACCATATGCACTTGATACAGCATGAACATGCCAGAAGCCATTAATTGTTATTGTTAACCATACATCCAATTTTGTTTTCAGAGCAATTTTTCACTATATTTAACTTGCCTGTCTGTAAGAAATTATGTTTTAGAGAATTGCATGGAAGTTACAGCATTAACTTGATTAAACATCTGGCAGAAGACTGTGCCCACTGTGGAACTGAATGTGAAGAGCAAATAAATTATGTTACTCATCCACTCCTCCGCAGAATATTAGATATAGTGGG
The DNA here is from genome assembly GCA_013400215.1 of Cisticola juncidis. Classification (NCBI taxonomy): domain Eukaryota; kingdom Metazoa; phylum Chordata; class Aves; order Passeriformes; family Cisticolidae; genus Cisticola; species Cisticola juncidis. The sequence goes on along the minus strand of VXBR01001850.1, from coordinate 52,743 downwards.
AATTTAAATATATTTGTCACAATCAAGGAAAGATTAACACTTTATTGGGTGGAAAATATTTTTTTATTTACTTGAAAAGCAACTCTATTCATATATAAAAGGAAACTTTCAACTCAGGAAAAGAGGACAATTGTTTTTTCCGGGCTGATCTTTGTATATGTTATTACAGAATGAAAGTATAATGTTATCATAATGAAAGATTATTAGCCTTGGGCACATTTATGAACTTCTTTTCTAGATTCAGATTATAGGCAGGAGGTTTCTGAAACATGTATTTTTGTCTTGGTGTATCTTACAAATGATAAGGAAAAAAATCCCTTTTGATCTTTATGTAATAAAAATCCAAAATTTAAAAAATCTTTCCTCATGAAAGACATTGTCAGAACACCAGTAAGACAGCTTACAGTAATGCCATCAGCTATGTCAGAAGGGACCAATTCTGAGGTATTCTGACCTGCTTCCTGTGAGGACAGTTTGCTGTCTCAGATAATTTCTGTCTCTCTGCTAGAGAACAGCAGACTTGGGTGAGAGCTTTACCAGTGGAATCGACCCATTCCTGCTTCGTTTTAATTTAATTCAGGATGCTTGGCTGAGCAACAGTACACTTTCCTTCCTGGGCATTTCAACTCTTGCAGATGAGCAAAATAGAAAGTGAAAACAAAAAGCAGATGGCAACATCATTATCCCTTCTTTTTCCTCCCTCCTTTTCTGATCAAATTTTCCATCTGCTTCTAGTTGCCTCTACTCTTGGTTTATTTTAACTTCATTCACCATTGCTCACTTTCAGCCAGATACTCCTGTCTCTGAGAGATACAGAGTGCTGTTTCCTGCCTCCTGTGATGCCTAAAAGAAGAACCATCTCTATCTCTCTTTTGACGGACACTGCCACTCACTTCAGCTTCCATTTAGAGACATGCCATTTGGTATAACCAGTTTCACAAAAATGTCAAATTCTACCTTAAATTAGAGTCTTTATCACCTTGCCTTCTGAGTTCCCTGTCTCTCAATTACTTAGCAGAAACACTTCTACCTTGTTCTATATCATTATATCCCTGCTTAATTTCATAAATCACTCTGGGACACGACCCGTGGACTTAATCACGCAATTCAGCTCCTCTGAGCTCTGTAGGATCCTAGAGAGAATCACAGAAGTGAAGTAGTGCTGAGGGACACGAGCTGCAATACGGAGTATATGCATGCAGAATAAATTTAGGTGGAGTGTCCTTAGAGATGCAATCAGGAGATTTTAAGGACTAGAATTAGTGGTCATATAATAAAGAGAGAGAAAAAGAGAAAAACTGTTTTAAGGCATGGAACAAAAGAGAAAGGAAGGAATCAAGGAGATTAGTTATAGTTATATGGTATAAGCAACTGCTAGTAATAAATATTGCAGCTTAATTATAATTTTTGATATTGCAGCTTACCATCAATAGCCAATTTGAGCTCAGTCAGTGTGGTTCGAACTCTGGATATAACAAGTTGCATCCGGTCAACTTCTTGACGGAGAAATATGTTCATGGGCTGAAAAGCTCCCATCTTCTGAAGTTGGGCTTTCACCTGAAAAAGAATAGTGCAATGATTATAAAATCTAATCTCCTGTTTCCCATGCAATAATTTTTGAAAGCAAAAACATTTTCAGATAAGGAACATTTTAGTAACAGATGGCCATTCACGTCCTGTGCCAACTGTAAGATTTAGCACACTGTGACTCATTAGCTTACCAGAATGAGCTCCTCCATCATTCTAAGAAGCGAAAGTTCCCTCTTTTTGAAGGGACACAGCAGTTCCTTCTGTCCTTGTTAAGCTGCAGGGTCTTAGATCTTAAAATAAAGAAACCCCACGTGCTATACAAAAGCACTGTTTGATAGTAACTTCCTTGTATTTCCAAATTGTGCTGGGTGAACTTTCTCACCTTTTCTTGCCCTGCTGAGCTGAAATAATGCAACAAATAGAGTTCCACTTATCAAGCACAACAATATGTAAAAGCTGCTACTTTCAGTAGCATAAGACAAGATGCTCATGGATGCATTACTAGAGAGGCAAGATTGCCAGAAATAATACAGATGTCACAGAAATCTGTTATACCATTATGTGCACCATTTTGCAAGTAGAAGCCTTTGGCCTTTTTAGTTTTTAAGGATAACAGTTTCTCTCAAATTCAACACAGAACATTTTCCCAACAGAGTTAGTTGTCTGTGTTGGTTTAAGGACATGTCATAATAACAGTGGCAATAGCATTCAGTGTCTTGCTTCTGCATATGATGTGTATGGAATGTGCTTCAGACATGCGCTGCATGTTCCATGTGCATCAAAGATCACTGTATACTACAGTGCACGAGAAAGGGTTTAATGATACCTGCAAAACTCATGGTGGCTATATCCTGCACAGTACAAGAATTCTTGATTTTTCAGACTTTGGAGAGTTATTCCCCAATTTTAGAAAGCAAATAGCTCATATACCTCATTGTATACATTATTATATATAGTATACATTTTATACAAATAATATACATTACTAAAGATATAATTATTACAAATAATTAATAGCAAATTTCTGCAATATGAATATCATACAGCAGATGAACAGTTATAATCACTGGTATAAATATGCAAATGCTTTGGCAGTTTCCGAATCTTAAATTTCAACTCCAAGACCAATAAAATACTCTTTCTCAACTTTCTGTACTATCCTCCTTGGGAGACAGTTATCAGCAAGGTTATACATCATATTTTAATCACAAGGACCCATGGGTTTGTGAGACAGAATGTCCAAGAAATAGGTGCCAGCCAATTATGCTAATGCTTTGCAGTGTGACAGTACATTTTACACACTGAGTTAATGCGTCCTGCCTGTGAAAGAGAAAAAAATACCTAAATCAGCTATTACAAGACTAGAGTTGGGGCAATAAAGTTTTTGGATAATCCACACAATGAAGAATTCTGATTATTTCATACAAAATCCAGGGAAAACATTTGCTTTCTGAAAAATTCACAGGAATTGGTAATTTTGCTTCTTGACAAAAAGTAAAAACATTTAATTTTTTCTTTAGAATACTTAGAGGTCTAGTGCAGGCCATTAATAAGAAAGGAATTATACAGAATATAGTCTATGCGTTTTATCCTTTAAATAGGAAATACACTTTTTATTTCAAGTCTACAAAGCATGTGATCCTTTGGGGGATCATTTAGAAGAATTTTCCCATTTGAAGAAAAATTGTATGGAAGATACAATTAAAGGGGTTATTTTCCAAAATATTAATATTTATAAATCTACAAAGAGGACATGAAATAAAGATTCTAAAATATTACTGTGCTGATTTAACTAGTACAACTACAGTACAATTTAACTATTGAATTCTGAGAACTTACACATTCTTCTGATTTAATTTCATGTACCTACAAAAATACCCATAATGTTTGAAATAGTGGAGCCAACCAACAAAGCAGAAATTTGCTAATCCAATCCATATATGCATGCAGCACTTAATCTGGAGCACCAAACATAACCAGATATCAGAACTGAAAAAAATTTACATACTTCTTACTTTATTGTATACAAATCAATCCTGATCTATGGTGAAATTTACTGAGTATAACAGTGCATTTCTTGGAATTATTGCTGCTAATTTTAAAACACAAGCACTGAAGTATGATTAGATAGTTTTGTATTAGAATTCTTCTTATCAAGCAATTAGATGTCTTACATCCTGTGCTGTATTTATTATGACATAAAGATATGCATACTGACTCTCAGGAAAAACAAAAACCAAAATACTAAACTCATTAACCAAAATAGCTTTTCTGAGATTAATATACTAATTCCATAAAGCCCACTTAGAACATCCCCTTTTCATTATGCAAACAGCTATCATCTAACATAAAACAATGTGATTTAAGAAAGGAGCTACTACAATCAGAATCTTAATAGCTTTATCTACATGGTTTCACAATGCATCTCTCTACTGTGTGAGATTCCTTTATGCACATTTCTTAACTGTCCTCAGGTCACCAGTTCCCTTGTCAGCACATACTTCATAGGACTGTCAGTAGAAAAGTAGTTGCTGAACTCGTGCCATGATCATTGATCAAGTTACTGCAGTAGTGACTGCCTCTGGTTTTCAGTAAATGCTATTATTTTCAATCAGACATAGTTATTTGCTGCGTTCTTTGTCAGCAGAAATGGGAAGTCCATCACTCTGTAGATGGATAAGCCAAAGCTCTTTCTCAAGGGATGTCAAGGACCCCTTCCTTGTACATAAGGAAGCAGACAGTAAAATATGTGGAAAATAGAAGAAGCTCTAGAGCTGAATGACCACCATATCTGATAGTATTTAGAAGTAAACCAGAGACACATTATAGAATCATCTATGTCAGTGTTTCAGTTTAGACCCTGAATTTTTTATTATGGGGGTTTTTTGAAGCAAAAAGCCTGCACTGAAAACTAGATTCCAGGCACACAAAGGTCTTAGCTTCAAATTAAACTAACCCAAAAGGTGTGCTTCAGGGACTCTAAGGTACTTCAATTACAAATGAGTTCAGCCTACAGGCCTAGTCTAGAGTTAGACCAAGGCAAATTCCCCAGCAAAACATCTAATGAAGGCCTGGGGTCCTCAGACAAATTCCTATTTCCATGCAGCGCTTGCTAATGTAGCCATAGCCTTAGAGGAATTACAGCTAAATCAATACTCAGAAAAATATTAAGGAAAGAAAGTGCTGCCACTTGCTACTCCCTAGAAAGCTGTTTTTTCAAGATGCAAGGATCATTTTCATTGTAAACTTCTCTGTGTGACAGGCTGACATTTATTCTTGCACTTGTCTTCACTCACATGGACTGACTGGACCTAATCATTTTACCACTAATCTCTCTGTAACCTTCGAGGTGAGACCCAGAAGCAAAAGGGGTCATGAAGCAGAATTCTTACTCAGAGAAAAATGAGGACAGTTTTAGGTCAGGAGGAAGGTTTATTTTCCTTTTCCATCACCTGTGTCAAACCACAGGCCGAGAAAGCGTGCAAAGGTGACTCGTTCTGTTTTGACTCTTTTGGGTCAGTTACTGTACTGGTGAGAAGCATTATGAGAACACAACAAAAGCAGCAAATATCATGAGGTAAAATTGTTGCCCTGTTTTGGAAGTTGTTGAGACTGAAGTCATTGCCGAAGGCTAATAACTGAGAAATGAAGGCCTCTCTGTGACAGCCTGAAATTTCTCTGGATTCAAAATGTATCAAGAGAAAATACAATCCAGAGCTCTGAATGTCAGCAAATAACTGGTTTTGGTACCATCTGTCCCTAACCCAGTCTGTTGGGGTTGTAGCTCTGTGCAAATTCACTCCACACTTTCTAAAGGGAGCCACAGGAACTGATCAAAGGTAGCAAAGGTACCTGCCCCTTTCCCTGAAGAGAATTTGATTTTAATTACCTTCATTGTCTCCAAAAATTTTGTTCCTTTTCTCCATTGAAAGTATCTTTATACCTAGGTTTTCCAAGAGTATTGTGCTCCAGTAATGTCATGGCATTACTGGAGCACAATATTATTTTAAAAGCAAACCCAAGGTGCACAGCTAGGATTAATGAATGTTTCTCCTTTTACTGATCTTTTCCAATGAGGCATGCATATAAATTCTTTTTCTGACACATTCCCTCAGTCTCTTACAATTTAGGATATTGGTTTTATTTGTTTCAGATTTATTAAACTGATTAGTATGCAGCAATGTGCTGAATGACCAAATGTTGACTTAAATTGACAAACAACAGGACTCATCTCATTCTCCCTTTTTTGTCAGACATCACAGGAAGTAATTACATAATCTATTTCACTCCTTATACTTGCAAGCATAATTTAATTTGAATTATTTTAGCTTCTGCCAAACTCTGTTGCTTCTTCCCTCAGAGAATACCAAAACTCTCCTTTCTTTTTTCCTCTGATTGATGAAATTCTTGGTTATGTGTTAGTGAGCATGAATTTATTTCTGTATTTTGGTATTTTAGTCACTTGGGTATGGGGCTTTTTTCAGTTTAAAAAACCCGTGTTTAAAAATTTAGCTTTCTTTACAGCTCACTCCAGCCATATCCATGCTTTCTAAGAGGCTCCAGAATAATGGTGTGACAGTTCAGATGAGAAATACATTTGATATAGATTTTGCTTGCTTATTGTCTAGATGTGGCCACATTCCTGGTGCATAAGCAACACATAAAACATGGAACTGGGCATTAATGGCAGAAAAGGGAAATTCCCCTAAAACAAAGAAAGAATTTGTGAAGACCGAATCAAGTTCTAAGATGTAGAGAATGAGACAAGTTCTCAAATGTAAAGGAAGAGAAAAAGGATAAATTCACTAAGGAGACTGAAGAAAGGAATGTTGAAAAATCAGGGTTTGGAAGAAATAATGCCAAAAGTAAAATCTGTAGAAGTTGTAGAGCAGCTGAGACAACCGAGGAGATATACAGAGGCACACATTATTAGCAATAAAACTCTTGGACAATGAATAGAGGATATTCTCTAGATGGTCAGAGCAAAGTACTTACTACTATGTTACAGAAACAAAGCATAATCTGGGGATAATTCTGTGGAAAAGTACCATGTCATCCATCAGTACTACGGACTGAAAAAAGGCATGTAAATAGAGTGGTATGGTTAATCAAAGTGAAGTTCACAAATCAAGATGCACAGAGCCTTAGAAAACCAGATATGCCCAGGAAGAGGTGGTATCTACTCTTACTGAACTCAGAATGTATCTACAAGAAATACAGAAGAAAAAAAGTAGATCTGACAGCACATCTTTGTACAAAACAAAATCTCCTTGGTTAAATCATAGGAGGACAGCTGTCAAGCAAATTAAAGCAAAAGAAGTTTCCTTTGAAGTTCACAGAAGATGGAAGAGAAATAGTACTGAAGCAAAGAAATGTTAATTCTGAGCACCATTGTAATGATGATTGCTTATAAGAAAATAAAACCCCTCATGTATGATTGGCATGTCATGAGAAAAGATAATAGTTTGTCATCCTGCTTGATGATGAGAGTGAAAGAGCAATGAAAACAATTGGTGGTGATTTTTTAAATACAGTCACATGAAACAGTATGTATTAGAACCAAATACAGCAATAAAATAGAGAGAGACAAGTTAAGAGTGCAGGATGGAACGTCCGAAATAAACCTTTCAGACCCTTTACAGTCCCTGGCTCCAGAACTGGTGGTCTCCAAAGCTAAGACTTGATGAAGTGGCTGAAAAGGGGAGGCATCCCCTATGTGTGGTTTATGTGCATAACCTCAGTGAATAAACCAAGAAGGAAAGTGAATGAGCCTAAGATTAAATACAAGAAATGCCAGAGAAAAACTGTACTTGTTCAAACCATTTTGAAGTGAAATTTGGATTAAACAAGTGTGTGTGCATTTTACATTACTAAAAGGTAGTGCACAGATTTCCCGGGGGTAAAACCTGAGGTTAAGACTACCCTCTGGTTACAATGTAAAGTGCAGTAAGTACTACTGATGTTTTCTAAGTATTACAAATTCTTCAGGAGGAAAAAGTTGGCAGCTTAACAAGGAAATGAAGAAATAGTCCTTTGGAGGATTTAGCAAGTATATATTAAAAACTTAGCTCAATATACTTATTACAAATATGGCAAAAACATACATTCCATCCAAGCATTCAGTATTTTAATGCTACAGTGAATTGGAAAAAAAAAAAGCGCAGAATAAAACTAGAAGAATCTAGTTCCATAAAAAAAGCTTTACTCTGATTGGAAGGATAAAAGAAGAGGGAACAATTCAAGGTGTAAATGATAGTTGTAGATCCAACATAAAATTTATTACATTTAATAAATTAATTATTATTTATTAATTAATTTTATTTTCTATTTCTAATAATTCACTATTAAGTAGTAATATGAAAACTAGAAAACTGACTCCATTCTTAATCAAATTCTACAAAAAATATATTTATATACTATTATTAAGACTCACTCAATAAGAAAAGTTGCAAAAGGAGAGATGCAAGCAGGGATGGATGGAAAAATAACATTATGGAGATAGATGGTAGGAAATGTCACCAAAAAATGTTGTAGACCGTAAGTAGCTTGACAACAGGGGAATGAAAAGAGAAGTTCCAAGTTGAATTATGACAGTACAAAAGTGGCCATTTACACAAGACATATTAAATCTGAGATTAATAGTAGAGGGGAAGACAGGAAATATTGCTGGGGCCCCAAGACTAGTAGTTGTTACTTAGGTGGACATTCTAAGTTGGCCAGAGAAGAAAATAAAGCATACATAGCAAGCTGTAATTCATATTGAGCATTTTACAAGCCCAAACTACAACTGTGGGGAAAAAAGGCACTATCTATGCAGAACAGAATTGTAAAGAAAAAAAAATCATGGAAATGAGGGGTTTTCAACATTTACTGCTCACAAAACACTTGGCAAGACAATAGAACCTTCTTATAAACTGATGCAAGAATCTCTGTGCTGGATTTTTCCATTTAATGTGACTATTAATTAAAATTGCAAGAAAACATTGAAAAGATACCTCTTATGGCTCAGACCCAAAAAAATCTGGAGCATAAACCAGGTCAGTGATAAAATTCACTCTTCACCATGGTGGTGTCATAATGGGAGTAGGTGAATTAAATGCTGTGACCACTATAGGATCACCAGTCTTTCAGAAAGAGGTACCAGGCTCTTCCTGTAAGGTACTAAGGAAAGCAAGAACTTTCTGAAGCCTTTTAATGGGTCTTCTGAGTTAAGATGACTGATTAAGTGGACTATGGCATTTGAAATATATATTTCTGATGTAGGAATATTTTAGATAATCAACCAAAACAGACTTATTAACCCCGACACATAATGTTAAGAGGTTTTTTAAACACATGCTAGTTAAATTTAAGAAGCACAATAAAACTTATAAGACACAAATGTATATACATGCATACACAAAACATCTGTTTTATAAAGTAGTACATACCTCATGAGGGTTATAATCTGGAGGTAACTTCTCTAGCATCTCATCAGCAAGACGCTGCACCACTGCTTCCCGGGTTTCTTCCCCTCTAGTACTGCTGTCTTTGGGCTGGATGCTCACTATAGTACCAAATGTCTCATTAGCCAGGTTGGTCTGGTAAGTGATATCTGCATTTGGGTGAAGTCCAAATACCTTAAAGTAAAAGGTATAAAAAATTTGGGGGAAAAAAGTGATTTTTCTTCTAAAAGTATATACATGAAAGAATGCATGAAAAATGGATAAACAAGGAAGAATATTCTCAGCTCCACGAAACAATAGATATGCACAGGTCAGTGGAAGTTTTTCCACTTAAATGGCCAAGGACCAAACCCAAACAACACACAAACATTAACATAGGTTGCACATGCAAGAGTCTTCTGATTCATATCAGCGGAGGGTTTTTTAACTGATGTCATTATCTTCACATGGATCATGCTGTGCAATGCTATCAAGGGGTGAGAACAGAGTCCTTTCCTCTGGTTCAGACTAGAGCTTGTTGGAAATGTCATATGTGGACATTGACCCCTTAGCATTAGCTCTTTGTCTCTATGGGTCTATTGCTGTTGTACCAGCTCAAGTAGATGCCCCTAATTTCCAACTAGCCAACATTTCTAAATGCTTTGTTTTACTCAGACTCTTAGGTTTATAAGACATGTAGCATGGTGAATAAAATAACACCCACACCTGAAGTACCTAAAGAGGGTGATATATTTAGGATATTTTATGGTTTAGCTGTTTTTGGTTGGAGCTTTCCCCCTTCTCCTTCTCCTGAAATTGAACTATTTTATTTAAGATACAGCTAGCACAGAACTACTGCAAAGCTGCCCTTTGTCTGAATGATAATAGCTTTTTCAGAAACTTCAGTGAAATATCAGTAAGTCTATAATTGTCAGATTGACAATTGCAACTCTTCTCCAGGAGGAATTGTATGTACTGTGACTGATTTCACCAGCTCTCATTTAATTATAGCTATTACGTATCTCTTACAAACTTTGAACCACTGATCCGACAATGAGGAAGGCTTGCCCTCAAACTGAGCACAAAAGACAAGCAATCTTCTGTTTCTCATTTTTCACCCTCTTTCACACATTCAGTTTTCATATTTTACATGAGAATCAGTATATTGCAAGAAGACACCTCTAGAAACCAGTATTTACATATTCTGAGGACAGAAGTAAAAGGGCCATTTAATATTGTTATACTTGTAAATCTAGAAACTCAGGGACAAGGGATATAAATGGCTGCACCATTGCCAAAGCCAGCAAAGCTGCACTGATTTACACCACTTGGGAGTCATATCCTTACAACAGCACAAAATACAGATCTAATACCACATTTGAGAGGGTGTGACTATAATAGTGTGCAGGTAGATTCCAGATCAGATTTAATGTTTTGCAAATAGTGGTTCACTCAAACTGACTATTTAGAGCTGTAAAAGGTGAAAATACCAATGCATTTTATTACACTCATATTCTATGAGGAAGGAAATACACATTTGAAGATACATTCTTTTCTGCTTTTGCTCTTGCACAGTGAGGGCTTATTTGTTTGGTTTTGCTCTAGCAGATTTTGTGGCAATATAGTCCAAGTTAGCACCATGAAGAATATCTGCTGTATCTGTGAACGGAGCCTTAGTCCAAGGGCTAACTTAAACATTAGAGCAATATTAACAAAGAAAGGGCTCTGGTTTTATGCAAGTGATGTGTGAAGAAGAAAGAAAAAAGAAACCAGCGAGTTTACCAGTTTTCTGAATGTCCTGTATATTAATCAAGGACCCAAATCGCTCATTGATCCAAAATCTCTGGGAGCGTTGTTTAAAAAGAGAATTCTGGATTCTGTCTTTCAGGATTTTCCAACCTTATGAATCATCAAAACCAACTGCAAATGCTCTACACTCCTCTGAAATCACTCCTCTATCATTCCCTCCTCAACTGGACAGGGGAGAGAATTTACAAAGAATGTCCATGGTCTGAGCTAAGAACAGGGAGAGAGATCAATCTCCAGTTACCATCACAAGCAAAAAACACCTTCCCTCCATCCCTCCCTTCTTCCCAGACTTAACTTCATTCCCAAATTCTCTACTTCCTCCCTTCCACAGGAGCACAAGGAGACAGGGAACAGGGAACAGGATTTGTGGTCAGTTCATCACATACTGTCTCTGTCTCCCTCCTCTTCAGGAGCCAGACACCTCCCACTCTACTCCTGCTCCATCATGGAGTCCTTCACCCTTAAGACAGTCCTCCACAAACTTCTCCAGTGGGCTGCACTTCCTCCTGAACTGTTCCAGTGTGGGTTCCTTCCACAGGGTGCAGACCTCCAGGAAAAAGACTGCTTCAGTATGGGTCACCTGTGGGGCCATAACTTTGGCCAGAAAATCTGTTCTATCATGGACTCCTCTCCCCATGGGGCCACAGATCTTGAGGGAACCTGTTCCACCAGGGTCACAGCCTCCTTCAGGCATCCACCTGCACCAGGATGGGGTCCTCCATGGGCTGCAGGGGAATCTCTGCTCCTTCACCTGGAGCACCTCCTGCCCCTCATTCTTCGCTGACCATGGTGTCTGCAGAGTTGTTACTCTCACATATTCTCACTCCTCCCTCTGACTGAAGGTTCACACGCAGCTTTTTATCCTTCATAAACACATTTTCCCAGGAGCATTGCCACCACCACTGATGGGCTCAGCCTTGGCCAGCAGTGGGTCTGTCTTGGAGCAATCCGACCTCGTTCTGTCACACATGGGGGAAAGCTTCTGCCAGTTTCTCACAGAAGCCACTCCCTAGCCCCCTGCTACTGAAACCTTTCCATGCTAACCCAGTACACCGAGCTTAATGGACCTTCTCAGAAGGCAGAGTTCATTCTGCTCAGAGGATGAAATTTCATCAAAGAAGCAAGGACACTGCAAGCAGACTGATTCAGTCTTCCTTAGCTAAAAATGGAAAAGGAATGAATCAAGGACACACTGGACTATCATAGTATCCTTTGTGAAACGAAGAAGATTGGGAGATTAAAAAGTTAAAGGTTTTCATGAGCAATTTTGACAGATTTTAGAATGACAGAAGAAAGTCATAGCTTTCTTCCTAACAAGCGAAAATGTGAAGGACAAAAAGATGTTTGCATTCCTGGACTTGCTTCTATTTACATAAAAGCCAAAGGTAAAATTCCCCTTCCTCAAACCACACATACAGATTTTTTACAGGAATCAAAACACTTAAAAAATATGTTGCAGCATTGTAAGATAGGTTCCCAAGTGCTTAAAAAAGCAAATCCTTGAAAGCAGCACCTGAAATCTGATGAAGCCAAGGTTCATACACTGATAGGAATCACTTCATGAGCTGGGCTCAAATGGATCCCACTGATGAATAATCATGTCTGCATTTACTCTGACTTGGAAAAGTTGCATTATTTCTGGCACAAATACCTTTGCATTCTGCTTTCACTGTCTTCAGAGATTCAGAACTTTCCAAGCTTGTTTTATGACTTTGGAAACTTCTCACCCTCTCAGCCAGTACATTATTAGTAAGTGAAAACCAGTTTTTTCTGTTCCACTCTGTCTATTTAATTTTAATAGAACTTATTTCCAATGGCATTTATCAACTTAATAGAAATAAGACAGAAATTCAGACCATTCACTTCTGTTTCAATTTTCCAGAGCATTCTCTTCTGTTTCAGTTTTAAAATAGCTCCCATCATGTGTGTCTGTACTGGAGGGAGCAGAAAGTCACCATCTTCCAATCACTGTGGTATGCACACATTGGGTCATGCAAAACTGGTTAGAACCTGGAGCTACCCTGCACCCTAACCCATCAATTCATGGCAATATCCACATTTTTCTGTTGTTTAAATGGAATAAACTCCCAACTATAACTTGCAAAAATAGACTATAGGGCTTTTTTATTTTCACAGTTTCTCAGATTGTATGTCTGCTCAATCCCATACAGAATCGTGAAACCACAAGACAGTTTGGTTTGGAAGGGACCTCTGAGGGTCATCTAATCCAAATCACTTGCTCAAGCAGGGGCAGATAGAACAGACTGTTCAATGTTCAGTTGGAATTTCAATATCTACAAAGACAAAACTCCACAACATCTCTGGGCAAACTCTTCCAGTGTTTGACCACCTTCACTTAAAAAAATTGTTCTCTTGTTCTCAGATGCAATTTCCTGTTGTTTCGTTTGTGTCCATTGCCTCTTGTCCTTTCACTGGATATTACCAAAAACATTCCTGTTCCATCTTTACAGCATTCCAACGGGGTTTTATATACATTGATAAGAATGCTTGAACCTTCCTATATCAATCTTCCAGAAGATAATTTTGGTTGCTAAAAGTTCTCCATAAGAACTACGGCCTGTGAATATGAGACTTTTTTCCAATTGTTTGAAGAAGGCCTCATCTACCTCTTCTTGGACAGCAGATCTATACTGAATACCCACTCTGATGGTCTGCCTGCTAATCTTGACCTATGCATACTCAATTCTGAAAAAAAAACCTCATTAATTTATTCATCTGACAAAAAACTCTCTTTTAATGTATTAAAATATTTTACCTCTGGTGTATCAATCCCCGGCAATTGCTCTATGTACTGGAGATAGTCTTCCACCGTATTCCCTTTGGGAATCACGTATCCTTTGTAGAAGCAGAACCTTTCCCCGAGCATGTGCTCTCCAAACCAGACTCTGGCGTAGGTGTTCAGCAGCGCCTTGTCGAGGTCGTCGGTGACACGGCCACCGTACTGCACCTCCCCGAGCATGTAGCGAAGGCAGCGCCAGTCCACGCCGCGCTTGGCGCCCGCCTCGCTCAGGTGGTTCTGGAGGAACTGCACGCTGGCTGAAAAGTCTGCCTGGTTAAACTCGTAGGGAATGTTCCAGCCCAACGGGCCGAACTTCCTTCGTTCCTGTAAAATAGCCAGAATTAAAGGCACAACGCTGATTGGTATTAATTGAGAAGAAAGCTTAAGTGCAGAAGAATACATGAACTATGTTAAGAACGCAGGAGTCCAGCTGGAACTCTATTTCACCAGATTAAAAAAATCATATTTAACAAGGCCAGACACTTATTATTTTCAATTAATTGTCATTTAATTCTTAGTTTTTATTTTTGTTAGATTAGCTATCTGGTAGCTAAATTTGTGCAAACAAAGAATAGTAATATTAACGTTTTCACAAAGACAAAATCCTCTTTTTAAAGTGTTTTTTGATTCTCTGGATCTGGAACCATAGTTCTTGAATTTCAAAAACTAAGCTACTGTTTGAGGCAAGGGTGTCCAAAATCATCAGCCATGATCATTGTGTGGGGTCTTCCTATGGACTAGATATGTTCCTATCTCTGCTGTGTCTGCATGGTGCAGATGCAAGTAGGGAAAACTGCTTCTTAGTGAATCATTTGCAGGCTCAGCTGGCAGTATATAGCTGCTAGAGCAATATCTGGTACTTACAACTTTTTCTTTTTTCCACCATGAAAGAAGTGATACCAAAGTGATGGAGAGAAAAGCATACCACAGGCTTCCACTGGACGCCAATATATCAGTGCATGGATGCCACAGAGCTAAATTAACCAGGCTCCAAATATAAACTAAGGATACTGCAAAATCTATCGATGGGATGATGAAAAGTTGTGGTTAATCCATAAAGCACTTTCTTTAATGGAAGTCCTGAAAGTCAAGACCCAAAATCTACTTTCATTTCCTCCTACAGGTTTCAGAGGAGAAAGGATTTATATTCAGCCTCTTACACCTTCTCATTGTGAATGTAGTATTTTAAGACTATGGTGTTCCAAACTATAAATTGTAAATTTCTTTAACATGCTTTTATGATTTAAAATATTAGTAAAAGCCCAGTTAGTTAAAAGACAGATCACACAGTCTCCCAGGACTTTAATAGAAGAGTACTCTAATGGATCACTGCTTAATTGTCCTTTTTTACTTTGAAATATCATCCCTGTTGGAGGTACAGGACCAACACGAGCAAAATTCTAAGTTCAAACAAGGTTGCAATAAAGAGATAGAATGTTCTAATTTGCCAGCGTGGGACTTCCTTTTTTTTTTTTTTTTTAATTTAATAACAAGGTTCATTGATAAAAGAAACATGGCCTTATGACAGAAGAGAAGAAATATATTTTTAAACCTGAACAGTTGTGTGAAGGAATGCTACAGCATACAGCAATGGTTTCCACTGTGGCATTTTGCTCACTCCCAGCAGATCATGAGTAACAGCAGAGTACATTCGTTTTAAGCCAGCTTTCACACCTAGAAAGTAAGCATAAAAATGTAATACATTAGCAAAAAAAAAAGTGTGGAACCCATAAGTCCAATCTCTGTTAGGAATAATTCTCTATTCCAATTTGCAGTATCATCTTACTTATACCTTTAAATAATGTCTCAGAATCAATTATCTCTTCAGCTGGTCAGAGCAGACAAACTTCAATAACATTTTGTTATTGGTAGACAACACAAAAATTAATTTCAAGAGTCTGGAAGGAATTAAAATTAAGTATTCATAGGCTAAATGTTCCCAATAACAACTGAAATAGAAACATAACTATTTATCAACTACATGGCAATAAAAAAGACACCTAACACCATATGAATTATAGAACAGGATATCCAAGAGTTTGTTATGATATTTACTTATAACATGAGATTTTAGTTTTATTTAAGCTAATTTTATTTAGATTTGATTCCTATAAAAATCTTGAAATTCTGTATGCAGGTTCTCCATCTGGC
This sequence comes from Cisticola juncidis, assembly GCA_013400215.1. Classification (NCBI taxonomy): domain Eukaryota; kingdom Metazoa; phylum Chordata; class Aves; order Passeriformes; family Cisticolidae; genus Cisticola; species Cisticola juncidis. The sequence goes on along the minus strand of VXBR01001850.1, from coordinate 37,029 downwards.
CTACAGGCACCAAGGTGACGAGATGAGAACCAAAATTCATAGTGCAAATATTAGTACTTGGGGAGGCTTGTTTGAGCACTGACATTTCATATCCCAGGAACAGCTTTAGGCAGTTGATACTGATACAGTCTCAGTTTCCATGGAACTCAGAATCTGGACTGCTCCCAAATGTTTTCAGGCAGTGCTACTCAAGCATTCTTTGCCTTGGGCAGAAAACCCAAGCATGAGTTACTGACATCAGGTCCCTCTTATGATACTTTCCACCTAATCAGCTTCACACAAGTCTAGAAGGGCAGATTTTAAGCACAGTGAAAAGATTGTCCAAGTCTTCATACTTCCTATGACACAATAAAAGTACTTTTGCTTTTGTTCATACTTCACAAAGATCCTGTAGAACAATATTAAAACAAATAGCTTTCCAAATATTGAACAGGTATCATAAGAGGGTTCCAAATATCAAACAAAAGTGTCTTATTGTATTGTGCTACTAATGTGGCAGGACAGTCTTAAGAAACTAAAACTGTCTATATTTCATCCTGACTTAAATTTTTACACTGGGATTTTTTCAGCTGCTAAATGCAAGTTGCAAATTTTGCTATAACTTGACTTCTAAAATAGCCTCTTGGAGATATAGGTTGTTACCATTAGAATGATTAGGAGTGTGCCACTGTGCAATTAAAAGATGCTGAGCTCTGAATTAAATAGAGGAAGAAGAAATTTTTATCAGTAGACTGACTACCTGCTCTTGAGATGGAATATAAATGCTGAAACAGGATGTTTCACAACATCAAACACTCTGTAGACATCTTACTAATGTTCAAAGGTAGGTAAGTACTGAAATAAGAGGTTTAAACCTAAAGGTTTAAATAGGACCTTGGATAAAAATCCTCAGCTCCTACTGAAATCATCAGCTGAAACCAGTGGCAACACATATATATAAAGAAAGGGTATATTTATTTATTTGTTGGCATTGAGAAGACACCCCTTCGCTCCTCCAGGTTTAACAATCATCTTGGCCTCTCCTCACACAGCATGTCTCCACTCCCTTCAGCATCTTTGTGGGTTCTCACTGGACTCACTCCACCCACCTTTTTCTTGCACCCCTATTAATACAGAAACATGAGTCCAAACTGCCAATTAAGACGCACATCTCACATGTGCTTCTGCACATAGACTGCTTAGCTTAGGAAAGCTGGGGGCTTAGAGGCTCAGAAAGCAGGAGATGAACATCTGAATATGAGCAAACATCCTGGAAGTGGGGAAAGATCCTGGGTGCAAGGTGTGTGGAGGCTCAGGAGACCAGGGGGATGCCCAGGGACATAGGTCAGAAATGTCCAAGACTGGCAGCTTTAGGTAGCTGCACAGTGACACCAACATGACTTTCTGCACAACCTTCTTGGACCAGCAGCAATCTCTCCAATTGGAAAGGAAGCCATTCCTACCTTGAGGAGGTTCATTGGTAAATTTTATAGAGGACTGTAAAAGATTAATAGGAAACTCTGGGTGAGCCTCTGTAGTGATCCAGATTCTGAAATCTTCACTCATAGACTCTTTTGTTGTGAGGGTGTCCATTAATTCATTAAGAAATTCCAAGCCAAGGTGGCCGTTCTGTAGAAGGAGCCATCCTCCATCCTGCATGCACTGATTTAGCAGGTGCCTTGCATGGTCTTCCTGGCCCTGACCCATTGAAATTGCACGACATGGAATGTTCTAAAAACAACAAAGGAAGTTTATTTTTTATGTAACTCTTTAGAATTATACATGTGATGTATTGCTTCCGTAGATCTATGTGTAGTGACACTCTGCCACAAAGAAAGTCATTAATGTCAATGGGGACTGAACACATTATAACCGAGTAAAGAAAACAAAACAACAAAAAACCCCAAAACCCTTTAAGTTACTCTTAGCTTCCTGCTTGAAGAAAACTACACCCACTGGAAATAATATTGTTCTGCTGGTCTAACAATATCTGTGGGATAAGATATCTGAAACCTTTTTTTTTTCAGATTTTTTTGCCACTTTTTCAAATAAAACAAGACATAAATACAGCCTGATCATTCTTTTTCCTGTAATATACTATCTCGATATGAGCTTATTAGGGCTTCAGACAATAATTAATGCACATAATAGACCCAACAATTCTGGTGACTTTGTACTGTCTGAACATATTTCATTTAAAGGGGAACTGTTGATGAAGCAGGTAGAACAGAAAAGATGAGTTCACATTAAAGCATTACTCAGGAAACATTTTGTATTGTTTAAATGGCAGCTGCGGAGCCACTGATTCAGAGGATCCCAGATTTTGGTGATCTGCTAGCTCGAGCAGATCTGGAGAAGATTTAGATTCAGAAGAGAGAAAGCTTATAAATGCAAACATAAAATTCTGAATGTTATGACATCTTCTCCAGAGAGATGGGAGAGTAAAGCCAGTTGTTCAGAAAACCAGAGGACACAAGTTCTCACAAAGGGATCTGGAAAAGATAAGGCTGAGATCAGGACCACACAAGTCTGTCAATAACGTACAGGCAGATCCTCTCCTGCTTGTTGTTCTTGCTACTCTCGTTCTTTTTAAGTCTGGCTCAGGTTGGCTGCCTGACTCCTGCCAGGGAAAGCCAGAGTTCTCAAACCCAGTTCAACATATTATTCTGCATACATGTTGAGGGCAAAAGAATTGATGAAGAGACTTTGTTTCATGGACAGTTTTGTGTTCAAGACCTAAAGCTGAGGTCCTGAGGTGAGCAAGTGAGGTCTTGCAGGTCATGCAGTGAGCAATGAGCTGCATTATCAATCTGGGGCTATCTTCAGCTGCCTGAGAGCTTCAAAGGTTAGTCTTGACCTGCATAGATACTCAGACTCTCTTGCTGTGAAGCAAAAAGGAAGGAAGACATCCACTCCTAAACAACGTGGAGGAGGCTGCCCTACTTTTGCAGGAGAAGAAGGTTAAGCATATGGACACAAACTGTGCTGGGTCATTTGGCCTTAGGGTCAGAGAATGGGCCCTGACCTGATTTCACAGAACAGAATAAACACAGCTGCTGTATATGATCCCCCATATCCTGGCAAGATTTAAGGACATGAGAATGCCAAAGATAAGAAAGCAGTTAAATCCTACTCTCGGGTCAGTGAAACCTGAAACTGTAGCTAAAAGAAGCAATGCTGAACAGCCTGTGAAGCTGGCTATGTGCCAGAGAACCAAAAACCTTTACCTTTTCTGTGATGCATCTGAGTACAGCTAGCACTCCCATAAGTCAAAGGCTATGACTACCCCTGCATAAGCGTGAATAAATATTCAGAAGGTACATTATTCCCTAAAAAAGCATCTACTCATAACTTGCTCTTCCCAATGTACAGTCATTAAAGGTTATAGAAACATCAAGAGAAAGAAAAAAATATTTTTCACTATAAATTGTCCTCATTTTACTCCTGAAAGAACTCTATCAAATATCTGCATACAGAATGTTTCTTTCAATAGTGAGTCATATCAGCATATCCATGTCACCTTAATACATTTCTATCCAGATAAAAATGCTGGCATTTCAGTCACTACAGTGGCCCTGAAAGTTCTGTTGAATGTTCTGTGTGCATCATTCACTAAAAGAAGAAACTATCTCTACAGTTTTTTTAAAAACTTTTTTAAATGAAGTCAATTTTAATGAAATTTTAATGAAGTCAAAGTGCTGGCATAAGAAACTTCATTTTAATGAAAGTTAAATTTTCACACCATCTTAAAGTGAAAGTAAAGGGGGCATAAATGCAACTAGTTTTAAGATAGAGCTTTTTGGTTTGTAAACAAGATTATATAGCTTCGTAGCTACAGATACTGTTCTCATTTCTTTGGGAGAGGGCCACCTGAACAACTAAATTTTAGAGTGAAAAATAAATTATGGACACAAATTTGAACACTACCAATAGCAGATAGCGGATTTATATTGTTAATGCCATACTTAGAAGCACCATCAGTACTGGAAATCCATTTTAAGACTACAAATCATGACTGTAAAAGGAAATCCATTTTAAGAATATAAATCATGACTGTAAAAGGAAAATCATTGTAAAAAGAGGCCCAAGTTTTTTATCATTAAGAAGAAAAAAAAAAAAAAAACAACAACACTGCCCCCCTGCCCCATCTCCCTCCACCCCCTTCAAGATAAGGTCCCTGGTACAACTAACCTATATTAAAGATTTAGTCAGGAAAAAGGCAGAGAAATCCAAAAGACAAGAACTAGGTCCAATTTGTTGATATACTAGCAAAATAAACACAAAGCTCCCTTGAAAATGTTTCTGAAAATGATATTATTTCTAAATATGCGTTTCAAAAGTTAAAGAATTGCTGAAATACTCTTCAAGTTCCACATTTTTATAAACATTTTTATTTTAAAAAACATCTGTGTTTGCTTTTTGTTTTGTGGCATTTAGATGGCTTTTGTAAACTTGAAAGGTTTCTATATGCTGTGTGGTTATGTCTTAACTTCAAGAGATTAGAAAAGGACCTTACAGTTAAACAGTGTTGTTGACTTTACATTTACAGGTGACACTAGAGTTGAACTTCAGGTTATGACAGCCTAGCTGATGTTACCTTGTTCATAAACCATGTGTGAATAAACAAAGCAATTCCTTCAGCTCTTTCACAACCTCACTTTCTATTTATTCTATACACATTTCCTGAAAATATGGAAACATAATAAGACTGTCCACTGCAACATCCTTTTGGTCTGACAGCAGACAAGGATCAAATTAATGATTAAGATTTGAGATTCCCAGATTTAAACAGTAAGTGAGAGTTAGGTCATAATTTAAGTCATCTTCAACACAGACAGACAAATAAGAGTCCTGATTTTCAAACGGAATGAATTGAATCTCCACTTTATAATTAAAAAGCTAAAGAGATTTGTGGATCCTCCCCACTTTCGCAAGTATGTCTTACTTGGTGTATACTAAAATCCCACACCATTAAATGGAGATGCATTCTAATAAGGAGGAAAATTTATGGAGATCTAAAGTGAGTAACTTCTTTTTAGGAAAACTTTATATGCTGCTACATTGTGATCCATAAAACAGGGAACAGAGTGCCCTAAAGTGATGCTGTTCTGTAGGAAATGTTGAGTGTCTCCATCAAGTGCACAGACTGAATGCTAGAGTGTTAAAATTAATTTCTCTTGTCACCATATTTATGATTCTTTTTCTGTATCTTCTTGTAACTGTCATTACTGTCAGCTCCTACAGTGAATACAACCCAATGTAAAACACAAATGTGCTTTGATCCCATAGCTCAGTACATTTCCTAAGCAGTGGACTGTCATAGCTTGCTGGATAAAGACAGAGGTCTCATTGGAATCAAACTGCAAAAGGAAGACTGCAACATTTTTATTTCCTAGTAAATGCATTTTGGCTACTGGTCAAAAATTAACTTCCAGAGAACAATAGTATGAATATAAACATCATTATCTGAACATATTTATAATGTGGAAATACCACTTCTAGTGCAAAGAAGAGTTAAAAATGTCTTTATCAGCTCTAGTAAACTCAGTTTAGAAGGATACCTTTGATTTTGCAAGGCATTCTATATTTTCAGTGGGGTCAGACCCCACTGATAAAAGACATGTCAAAGGTGTTCGACAGTCACTTTCTGTCCACATTGCTTCCATTTCAAGAATAAATCCTTCTGCATATTTCCCTCCAAGAGATTCTGCAATGTAGTGCCGAGCCTGGGGAAAAAAAAACCAAACAAACAGTTACCAGAAAAATATATCCATCTTTACCTTTTTTAGCATTAATTGGTGGTATGGAATTTACCAATATTTACATTGGAAGGCAATGACTGTCTACGCTTTAACTTTTTAACTTTCATCCACAGGAGGCAACCACTGAAATTCTCAGGTAGCAAACTTCAAACAAAGAAGAGAAAGAATTCTGCTCACACAACAACCATCCTGTGAACACTGTAGCTAGAAAATGTTAAATGGGTTTTTTTAAAGAACTGGAAAAAAAGTCCATGCAGAAGAGATCCAGAGTCAGCTCTGAAGACAGCACAGATATTGCCCCTAAATTACTGCCTGTTAAAACTTGGTGGATAGCCAAATAAAAGAGTTTTTGTGTACCAGTTCCATTCTTAGTTCCTCTAAGTATGTATTGTTGACACTGTCTCTGCAGCACAGTAGATTAGACAGCTCCTTCATCTGACCCAGTTACAATATCCCATATATTTATTGGAACTTCAAACAAATTCTCCTGTCCAGTGGTTATCCAATTCAAGTCTCTTGGGCTGAATATCTATTTCTACAAAACATAAACTCAGCTCAGATTTGATCCTTAAAGGTCAAACCTTCTTTATGCCTCTATTTTTTTTTTATTTTTTTTTTCTTTGCCTCTTTTCTAAAAGAACTTCTAAAGCTACCTTAGTGCATTAAATTCTTTTTTGACTGAGGTGATTTCCTAGCTATGTAATGACTCTCACAGATTCTGAGGCATGTATGATGAAGAGAAACACTAAGGAACAAGGTTGACTGAGGAAAATGTGATCTGTTGGAGAAAACCACCTCAGTCACCCACCATTAAGTTTATACTTTGTCCTGGACAGGTAAAATTTCTAATACTTGGGAAAACACAGTAGAGGAAGAAGAGATAAAAGAGAGTAACAAAAGAGTTTCCCTCTCTCCTCAAAAATCAAACTAATGACCTTTTTCAATACCATTGTTCAGAGACATTCTTTTTCGGAGACGTTTGTGCAAGACAATAACAAATGATTGATAAACAAGCTGATAGATAATTGTTGATAGATAATAAGTTGATAAATAAGCAGTAAAACATTTAATATTGTGCTCTGTTTAAATTTTGGCAGTTGGAGCTCCCATACTTCTCTCCTACTTACTGATTGAAGAATAGAAAATGAAAAAGAGTGGAGCGAGCCTTGTGGAAAAAGAGGAACACGAAAATATGGTGTCCCCTAAATACAACACAGATCCTATCACAGCACGTAACACGTAAAGCTGAGATACACAGGAAGAAAAACCTGCTACTTTCCATTAGAGAAAGCAAAACAGAAAAGTGAAAAGAGGGTACTCATAGGCTCATACATCTCTTTTACACCTACATAGGGTAGAAAAATCAAAATATCACAAACTGTGGAGAAACTGTTCATCTACTGCAGTTTCTTTTATGACATTTGCCATGAGGCAGCCTTAATTAATGCTTTCTCAGTAGAGGGGGTAAGTAAACAGTTTATCTGCTGTTTTAGTGCACCTGTCATAAAAGTGAATTGTTCTTTTTCCACCACTTGTAAAAAAGAACAGGGGTGTATCTTTTGATTTACCAGAGGAATGCAACATCTTTACGGGTTTCATGACTAAACCTTGAAAGCACAAAAATAAATAGTGTTCTTGCAAGTCCAACACAATTTGTTTCATGTTCTGCTTCCTAGTTCATTACAATTAAATAAATGTTTGCACACATATTTTTAATAAGCACTTCAATTTCTGATTTTTCAAAGTAGCTCACTCTGCAATAAATAATATGATAACAAGAAATTCAGAGAACATAAGTTAGGAAGTAGCAGTTCCTCAGGAGATGTCACATGGCATAGCCATTGTACAAAAGTGTATCTTACTTGGGCAACGGTGTGATCAGGGCACCAGCTACGGACAAGGAGCAGTTTATGGAATTGATCCAGTAAGCTGTCATAACCATCAGGAATAACAGATTTTTCAGGAGCTTCTTCGTCAAACCAGGCTTTCCAAGACTTCTCATTCTTAACAATTTGCACCAGCAGCTGATTGAAAGGGTACAAGCTGGATAACTGCACAAGATTGAGCCATGTCGTGTCAAGGATCCACTTTTTTGGTTTTGGTTCCACAGAATTCATATCCAAGCTGGCACCTCCTGCAAAGTGAAAAGCATTTTAGAGGAAAGTAAACATTGCTAAACAGAAAAAAATACAAGTAATAAAAAATACTTTTTTAAATAAAATTCAGGGAGTAACATTTTATGTAAATCAGGATATTGACACCTAGAATTTGTATGGAAGAAACAATTAACAAAGACCTAATTAGAAAGTGGTGTCAGTTGCTCTCAGAGCTGATATCCTACTAATTTTTGTGCTGCTTCTACTCTCTCTGTAGAGATGGAATAAAATGTGACCACCTAAAAGTATACTCAAACACAGTTCTTCAGAGCAGATGTAGAATGGTTAGTAGCCTCCTTTCATCTTTACTAAAGAATAAGAAAGCACATGGTGCATTCATTTCCAGGACTGTGCAACATCAACAGCCTCTTAGCTCAACCACCACTCAGCCTCATTCCTATTTGCACACCCAGCACAGCTGAGCCACAGCTGAACAGTAACTCAGTGTTTGCCAAACAAACTGGGATATCTGGATGTCAAGCATCTGACTGTAACTCGTCTTTGTACCAGATTGCATTTTTCTTGTTTTGGAGACAGTGAGGTCAACTCCCATCAAATTTTATAAACCTCATTCAAATATTCCTTTGTGTCATTGGGTCTGAGTAGTGACAGGCAGTGGTGACATACTGCAAGGCAATACAGAAGTGTTTTACAACTAACAGACTTCCACATTTCTGTGCTGATACTTAAGTCTGGTACAGCATTCACATGCCTGCTCATCAGCTATTGAGAGCTTTTGGTGGTTGTCCACAATCCCACAGAGACAGTAGACACTGTAAGTTCTCTTACAAGTAATGGACATATTTCTTCCCATTTTGCAATGTATTACAGTTAAAATAATCCTGATCTAAGCATTATTTTTATAACAAATAACCTATATTGCTATTTTTTTGGAAAATTTGTCTTCTAATTCCTTCTTGGACTGTATATGTTTTCATTCACAAATTAAAAACAAGTAGAATCACAGGATATAACACATTGGTAAGGCAAGTACTGTAAAATCTGAATTTGGCAGTACACAGACATATGTAAACAGGAACATTTTTAGAGAAATTACCTTTGATCAGTGTCTCAAACTCAGTGTGTGAAATTTTCTTGGCCTGCAAGTCAATCTTCAGTGCCAGAAGCAATGTGAACAGGAACCTGTGATTTTCGTACAGCCCTCGAATTGTGTACTTGAAGACTTCATAGGTGAGATGCTCGATTATATAAACTACCCTTTTTGCTGGAATTTGAGATTTACGAGATCTTTCCACTGATAGGTCAAAAATGCCAAGGAACTGCCCTAAAGATGTTTGGTACATGACATTAACTGAGCTCATTTCCACAATTAGGAAATAAAGGATGCTACCACGACCTGCCACGGGCCGATACTCTTCACGTGCAGTATTGATTTTCACCTCTGTCTCCATTGCTGTGTTTAATTTTTCACTGACCTTAAAATTAAAGGAAAAGACCATGAAGAATAAGTTGTATTACTTGGGATTTATACTACCCAAGCAAAAAGAAAAAGCCTTGATTAAGATCACAATAATATTTTTCGTTGAGCTTTGCTTCTCTCTGCCAATGTTTCAACACAGACATTGTGTCTTCACATGTTCCAACTCCTGTCACAATGGGAACTGATTCAACTTACACCTGAAAAATACGCCTGGAATATAAACCGTATCCAGGTAGCAGATTATTTTTGCAATTTTTTATGAAGAAAAAATTAGTGGTTTTACTATTTATTTGTTAAGAAGTCAGATGTTATATAGCGGCTCTGAATGCAAAAAAATAAAACTGGAATATATATACATACATCTTTATAGATATGATCTTTAAATTGCAATTACAAAATGTATCTGCAGTACATTCGAAATTCACCTCTTCTGCTGTTTTTTTAGTGATCCTTAAGACTTCTATCAGAGACTCATCTTCAACCAAAGAGCCTTCTGTACTGGTTAGACGGCAGAGCAGATTATCTTCAAGCTCCTGCATTTTCCTCTTGTTGGATGTCACTTCTTCCATCAGTTTGATTCTTTCTGCTTCCAGCTCCTGTATTCAAGAAATTTGCCATAGAATATTTAACATCAATTAAAAAGAAGGTTCCTTATAAAGACACAGAAAACGTATGATTTCATGCATGTCAGATTTGTTGTCTTTTCCATAAAATACTGAAATATTACTAAATATTTCTGTACTAAAATAATTTAGATGCATGCTGAATATATATATTACAGTAATTTATATATATCCTGTATTTGTTTGATTAAAGAAGCATAAACATTGGAGAATGAAAACACATCAGAATTACCAGGGAAAGCTTTCTCATAGTAAGGTGCACAAACCACTAAAGATAGTTTCCAGTGGCAAGTGATAAAAGCCATATTACCTCAAGGACACAAAATTAAATCAGATAAAGGCCTGAAAGATGTTTTGTATGGATGGATTTTATGTTGTGAGCAAAATTGACTGGATGACCTTTTTCATTCTAATTTCTACAATTCTATGACTGAAAGATACAATCCTCTACTGCTTATAAAACAGGAAATGTTGCAATTATTATCTATGTCATATGGAATTCTTTGCCCTTTCTACAAGATAAACAATGACAAGGGAAAAAAGGCAGCCAAGTCAGCACAACATCAAGTGAAACGAGGGATCTGTACAGCACAGTTTACACAGATCAGGGATACTCATGCTGGCTATTTCATCAATCAAATCAACCTTCCTATAAGAAAAGGATAGTTAATAATAGTCCATCGACACCTATGGCTTCAGTTTATTTTCATTTTTGTCAACATGTCAAGCTAGAGAAAAAGGAGATGTACAAAGTCATACAGTACAGGAGAGGTTCTCCTGTATTTCAAAAAAGTGACAGATTTCTTTATTTTCACAAACTTCTTATCTGGAAACCTGTTTGAAATATGTTCTAGAGCTACAGAGTGTAGCTCTGTGGAAGCTAAAAGTAACTACATCCCAAAAGAGGGGAACGGCTTAAGCATCAATAACTCTTTTTACAGCTTTCTACATTTATTCTTCTTTCTATACCATTAAGGCAAAAAAAGATTAGAGTTACACCAAAAGAATACTTCCTCTAAACATTCAAAAATACATTTAACTACAAGCCTAAATTTCATATAAGAATGTGCTTTGTTTAAGATCATACATTTTACCCATGATATTTATAAGTCTGTAAAAGGTACCTTTCAGAAAATTAGCAAATATACCAGGTGCAAGTTTTTGTTTGGAAGGGAACTTCATAACAATATTTGTAACATAAATAATAGTTGTTCTGAACACAAATAGTGGCAGTAACTTCATTATCAAAGTACAAAAATATGCTGATGTTTTTTCTATATTTACAGGATCAACCTATAAAGCTGAGAAGAATAAACACTTCTTTGATCATATTTCATTGATCACTAGAGCAATCTTTGAGATGTCTTGGTTCCTTTAATCTATTACTTTAGCTCAGCAATCATAAACTTGTCTCTTTGTAACAGAGAACCTGTTCTTCATAATCTCTGTTCATGTTGTGTCTTTCCTTTGAACTAAATTTTTCAGAAGCCCATTGGCTCTGACCATCTACAGCACAAGATTCACCTCTTACTGAGACAGAAGAAGCAGAACAACCATGATGTTTTCATATCTGCCAAAAGAAGTTCAATAAATGTTGATCAGCTACAGCCACGTCCCTGTGCAGCAAGTAGTGCCAATATTAACCAGGTTCCCTTGCAACTCTCCTCAGCTGATGCACAGCACTGCAGGAATATTTTTCAGTAACTATATTTTTGAATCAAAATGCAGTCTAGGTGTTGCTACCTATATTCAATATGAATTATCTAACAGTTCTGTCCAAGAAAAAAAAAAAACAAAAACACCACAGAGCAAGGGTATCTTGGAGGAAGAGGTGTTTTATTTCACTTCTTTCAGTTCCATCCTGATTTAGACCTCTCCCTCCATTCAGAGGTTAGTCAGGATACTCCCATCCCCTCTTGCTGATACTGTTCAATGAAGAAACCTACATCTACTGGAGTAAAGATTAAAAGTTTTGCATGTAAAGCATTTGTCCCACCCTATTTTTCCCCAGTACCTGCTGTTACAGTCTTTCTGTTTTTCATGGAACAATTATCAGGAAGTTTGTGCATTACAGTGACTTTCCAGCCTCTGTGACTGTCAGACTGAAGGAAGGACACCTTAATTCCAGTCCTTAATTCAGTAAAGGCTCATTTTGAGAAAAGTGGAAGGGTGTTGGCTGGAGAAAATGACAACACCACTAAAGAACGCTGCTTAGAGCCTGCTTTGGAAAAGTCAAAGGAAGAATTTATTCCCTTAGGTAGGCAACTCCTCTCTCATGAGCAAGCCTACCTGAGCTATTCCTGAAAGCAGCAGCTCTGCTAATGCAAACATAATTTTTTTTCTCTCACCTGAGAGAGGATTTTCTTCCTTATATTAACTTCCACATAATCAATGCAAATTTTAGTAAGAACAGTCAAGTCAGTGTTCAGGGCTCCCTAAGCATCTTTTATCTCCTTGCACACTAGAGCCTGGTTGGCAAAAGTAGTTCAAGTTCATAAGCATTACATTTTTTCATGTAATTCAAATTAACTTTAAAAAGGAATTCAGAAATAAAAGAGATTTCTGACTGAACAAGAAGCCCTTTCCATATATGAAGGAAGGAAGTTGTTTTATGTATGTCATGTGTATGCCTGTGATGTATTTTTAATGAATAATTTTCTTTCTTCTCTTTCCAAGGCCAGATCTTAAAATAAATGTTTAGGTTCCCCCTTTTAATTAAGAAACAGCTCTACATTGTATTTCAGCAAATGCACAACCTTTAAACTTTCATTCACATTTTTGTTCTTGCATTTGACTTCAGCCAAGCCATTGAATATGTATGCACTCCTGGTGCAGATACTGAACAAGCCTTCCCTCTATTCAAATACTGCAAGACTTGATACCTGTTTTTCTGTGAGGATGACACGGCCAAGGAGCTGATCTTCCAGCCCTTTCATGGTAACTGTAAAGTCAATCACAGTTGTTCTTGCACTAATTTCTGGAGTGTAAACGGGATTAGCCTGCTTTGTTGTCATATAGAGGGTAAAGCCCTTTGTCAGATCTACCTCTTTGTCTCCTACTTTCACCTGAAAATAAAAAACATTTCTCAGTTTTCAGAAGCTGAATTTAGAAAAACTGTTATTTTATCCAATGAAAACAAAGAATTTAGGAACTATTTTTTTTTAATATTTTCATTTACACTTTTTAAACTTCCTGATTAAGAGTAAAAATGCTGCTCAAACAACTCCATGAGTTCACTACTCATTTTCCAACTGTTTCAAAGGTACAAATCATGTCAATATTCAGACTACCCAACATCCGTCCTTACTGGGTTCTAATTTCATGTCTACAATTCATCTTACTTTGTATGCTGAACCAAATTTTATGAAATTTTTTTCCAAGATGTTATCTAGAGCCGGATCAAGTTCCTCTCCAATGTCCTCAATTAACAGAGGTCGGCCAAGGGACAAGCAGTCTTCTATATGACTTCTGAAGAGCTTGTGGTTCATAGTTGTAACCTAGGAAGATTGAGTCACAACACAGCATGCATTTGAAAGCACACAGAAAACAGCAGAAAATCTATTGCAGCTTTAAAAAATTATACTCATCATGGGATATCTATGCAAATGGCTGCATTTTAGGGACCAAAACTTTCCTCTGCTGACATGAATGGAAGTTCTGCTTTAAACTTAGAAGGATGGGAGATCATATTTCTTTATTGTTACTTATATACTTATTTATCTGCATATCTATCTAATCATTGTAATATCTTAATATCTCCTAAAAACCACAGATTTATGCTTAGAACACTAATGTGAAATAGGGAAATATTTATGGAGTGGAGAAAGAGAACCAGTGTTACATAGAGAGCCAGATCTGACATCAGACATTCATTTTCCAATTCAGTTCTACCACTCTTAAAATTGTTAAAAGTAATACAGACTCCGTTTCATTTATTTAAATTTAATATATTTAACATAATCTTTTAAGATGATAATCGAATAGCCTTCCAGGCATCTCTGCACTCATGGTTTTCAAGTGGTTTTTTTACCAGGAAAAAAAAATTAGGATAGACATGTTTTTAAAATAAATCCTTGTCTTGTAGGCAAAGCTCTTTGAAAAAGGTATAATTAAAATATCTAGAGGCACATTACACAGAATTAAACCAGTATATTATATACAAATTAATACTCTGTTCCATCACTCTGCACTTTTTGTTTGTTATAATGTAGGCATAAGTGTATCCACCAAAACAGCATGTTGCCTACATTATTATTTCAAGTTCAGCTAAGGGATAAAGCTAGTGTCTGGGTGACCAACAACATAACACTAACAAGACCATTGCAAATTACAATATCCCAGATGTAAGCCATAATTTAAACACTTGTATATTTAGAACCTTGACATAACTCTGTTCCTCCTGGACTTACTGGGGAGAACTCAGATTCAGAGCAGGAGATACAAGTCTCCAGGAAGGTGAAGAATGAGATACAAACTCTTACTTTCCTCTTTGTTTCTCTTTCACAACAATTAAAAGATTCATCATAAAAATAGATATGCCATTACATATTCCAAGCTTTTTGCCCTATTATTGATACCCTGATATAGGATACAGGTTCTGTGTCAGTCTTGTTTTATTTTCTGCATAACTGTATACCAATTAACATCAGATTTAGATTACACATAGCCAAAGTATGACGACAACACAAATGACATAAACATTTTTTACAAGCTGTAAATTAACTATTTACCTGAAGTCCATTATTCTTTTCCTTATTTTTGATCCATATCTTTCCTTGACTTTGTGGATCAATCAGCAAAGGATATCTAGATGCTTTTGTGACAATAATGCCATTTTGAATTGAAAGGTCATCATTTGGAAGACCCTGGAGGTTCCATTCACCCACTGTAGCTTTGTCAACAAGCATACCAGTAAGGTTCAAGTTCTAATAGAAAATATGCAATTACAAAATCAGTACCAGTAGAAAACATGTAAATACAAAATTAGTACAAGTTAGAGGAGCTATACTAAAACATCTCCTGGATGGTTTTTCTTTTTATTCTGATCAGAATGCATGATAGAGTGCATTTGTTAGTTATTGCTTACTATTTCTTTTCTTTAAAGTTCAGTGGCTCAATCATTGCAGTTGAGCAGTAACGAAAGTGAATTCTGTTGAGGCTTTCTGTCCATCAGAGAGTGTCAGAAAAACTCTGAACTCCAGTTCAATATCTAATGACAAACTGATTTTTTTTTTCCATTTTTAATGGCTAACTCTTTTCCTGCCAGTTCAAGTGGAAGGGTCATCTTGCTCACAAGAGCTTCCACCTGCTGGAAAGTGCCTTCCAGGTACAGGATGGCTGCAGGAGATTAAGAGAAGAAAGTGGAGATGTGCTATGGATCAGTAACCATGAATTATCATGAAAGGTTATTGCTGCTAAGTTAAAACCCTTCACAGTTCACATATTCTCCTAAAGTCTGATTTGAACTTGTCAACAAACTTGCTTTATTTTATTCACTATGAAAAGTGACTGGCCTCTCAAAAAGGTGTATGTGAAGAAAACAGTGCTGAAAATAGCAAACCAAACTCTCCAATTTAGAAAAGCCCCTTAGTAAGGATTGAGAATTCTAAAAATAATAAAATTGAAGGGTTTTTTTATTTGCTTATAACATTTTTCATTCAACAATTCCTACTTTTAGGCTTTCTCTAAAAACATATTTGAAATAAAGATATGAAAGAAAGTAAAAGCCTGTAAATCTTGCAAAAACCACAGAATTCAGCATCTGAAGCCTAAAGCAAAACTTCAAATACTGTGAGAGTTGTGATACAATCATGAGACCAGTGGTTGCAAGATGCCAAGGCTTTTTTACCCCTTTGATTTTTTTACTGGGAAGTGGCCTGGCAGTGCCTGAACTGTTAACCCTTTCTGAGGCAGAAGGAAACTTTTCCCAGACATTGATTCTCATGGCTAGTGGTTTCAGAAGAAAGAGAAACAGCCTGGGACCGAGATGATAAAGGAAGATGAAAAGAACTTTAGATGGGCAGAGATTGAAGAGGAATGGCTTTTAAGCTGGACTTTTCTTGCATAATGTTAGCCATAGACTGAACTCGAGTCTCTATGAACATAAAAATTGCATTTTTGGGTGGATGCCGCGGGCTCAACTTTGCTACAGTGACTGGCACTTTAAGAATGGNGGAAGTTTTCATTTCTGGTTTGTTTTTTTGTGTGTGTGTGTGTGTGTTTAGAGTTTTCCTTTCTATTTCTGTTCTTATGTAATGCAATAAAGTTTTGTTCTCTGTTTTCAAGTTTTGAGCCTGCTCTTCTCTCTTCCTGATCACATCCCACAGTAGTTGTTAGGGAAAAAACATATATTCATAGGTGCATTAACATCTGGCCAGTGCTAACCCATGACAAGCAAGAAGATCAGTTACCCTGCAACTCTGAAACTCAGCTAATTTAAATGCCTAACTAAGCAGATAGGTGGCTAACTTTAAACAGATCTTTCTAAATTGTTATGCCTAAATGACTCATATGCCCACGGTCTCTTAGTCTGTGACAAAGTAAGGCAGATGTCAAGCCTTTTGCTTGAACTGAAACCTGTTTTCTTTCCTGTGGTGTAAAGTATCAAGAAAGTATCCATGTGCTGCCTTTTGTGAGTACTTAATTAACTGGGAAAAATCAAAACATTCTTGAATATACTATGATGGAAAACATAATTCTGTCTTTAGTGGGAACTGTCTAAACAGAATGGTAAATGCATTTTGAAACTCGTTAACTATGATATTCTCCATCCAACTGAGACAAATTGGTGGGGGTGGGGGAAGGGGAAGCAACATAGAAACTATAAGAAACTATTCCTCAGATTTTCAAGGATTCAGCCAAATAGCAATGTGGTCAGAACAACTTCATGGAAGCAGAATTTTAGTTCTTTATGTATTGCTTTCTAAGGACATTATACATCCAGTTTCTTATCCTTAAATGGTGAGAAATTTGACAGATATTCCCCAAGGTAAGTAGCTTTTAAGAATATTTTGTACACTGAATTTGAGAGCCTCCCTGGGATGAGTGTATGTAGGATAATTCCCATGCCACACTGGTTAAGAATCTTGCCTGAAACTGCACTGCTCCTGGTACTTTATTAATAAATCCATCTTGGCCTTACATATTTTTTATCATCAGCAGATTTCAGAGAGCTCTGCTGGGTGGGTCAGAGTCATTCATCTTTTAAGTCACAGCATAAATTGGGCTGGATTGTAAGTTTCACTCTGTCAGGTCAAGGTTAATCAGCACTACAAGAACTATGTTAACCTAACATAAAAAATAATAGAAAAGATATTCATAAGTAACTTCTATGAAGAGAACAAACTCTGTACGGAAAAGAGATCACCTTAATAGAGATTTTAAGTGCCAAATCCCAAATAACCTGAAAAGAAGATGCATATCTACCTGTAGCTGTTTCACAATGATACAGCTGTATGCAGGTTGCTCAGTAGCTCACAGCATTTTTCAGCTGCAACTGCCCTGTCAAAATTTTTGACAGCTGAGAACAGGAACAGTTTGAGCTTAATGTTTCAACTCCTGTGCTGAGAGGAAGAGAGAGTCCCTAAACTATTTCTCCAGCCTTTACTGATGAAGAAAAGGTACACAGGTACTCACAAAACGAAGTGGAAGACAACATAGATTACTCAGAAAGACAGTTTTGACTACTATGGCCTAAATTCTGCCTTCAGCATGAATATGTCTTTCAGGTATAGGAAAGAATATTAGACAGACCTCCTAAAAATTCTGGAATAGGAGTAAGGCTGCTGCTGGCCATGAGCAAAGCCTCTGCACCAGAACTGCCAGGTCTGGTACTCCTGAGGCAGATAATGGTAAAAGTAAAGGACAAGATTCATGCAAGGGATCCTGCCCTGTGTCATAGTCTCAGCATGCAGGCTGCTCATCTTAATAAAGGTAGAATATAAAGTGCCAGGAAACAGAAACTGAATGATGGGACTGTAGCTCCATTGCACTGTCTGCACAGACACAGGCCAGTGAGGGAGACACTGCAACATCAGCCTCACTGGAACAGCTTCCCAGGTGACAACAGTGCAGGGATTAGAAAGCTACACAGGAGCAAGCTGAACTGCCAAAGTGCTGCAAACCAAGCCTTGAAAAATGAAGGGTTTGTTTAAATCAATAATTTCTACAAGACACTTCAAATTAAACTAAATTAAATGTGGGTACACAGCAGAGGGTATGACAGGAGGGTATATGCTGAAAACATGCATAAGTGCAAAGGTGATGTTTTATCTTATGAAAAAGTAAATGTATTCTAAGCTGATAAATTTTACTTTATTTTCTGTATTATGCAATTTCACCCAGGGCAGCTGACTTCAGACAGCATTTCTCTCTCAGATTTACCAGAGCATTGTCCTACATACCAACTGTGAAATGCCTGACAGCATAAAGAGGAATTTAAAACATATTGATTTAGAAGCTCAGTTGTCAACTGTTCAGATTTTTTATTTATTAAAAATTTGATTGAATGTGACAGCCTGTATATAATCTTCCAATTATGTACTTTTCTGGAATGAAATGCTCCACATATAATTTCTCAGCAAGGCAAAGAATAAGGTCAGAGCAAAACATGAACACTTACTCTACTGTATGGAATCTTGCTATTGTCCATCTCTTTCTTCCACAATTGGAGCAGCAAATTCCTGTACTCCTGATTAAAAGGTCCAGAATAAGAGAGAAATCCGGTGGCCAGAAGAACATTCCCCACCAAATTAATAATTTGCTTTTGAAAGTTTTTGCTGCTTGCTGTCCAACGAAGCTGTATGTAAAATATTAAAAAGAAGTTAGCTTAAGCAGACACAAAACTAACACAAACATCTAACTTAAATTTTTTTCTCTGTCTGTTCAATAATTTTTCTTCAAAACAGGAGTATTTTTTCTTTAAATCATTCTTTCCAGAAGGAGAAGTATGCTTGGAAGTGATGGCAACCACCTGACCAAGTGGAAAAAAAGCATCTTTGTGAGCAAGCTGGTTGAATGGGTAAGAAGAGCTTTGAAGGAGGAATGAAGTGGCAGGCAGAGGAGGACAAATAGTCATGTGAGGAAGTGGAGGACAAACAAAATGTGTGGGGTGAGATAAACTGTAGGGACCTTGTAATCAACAAAACAAACAAAATGGAGGACCACCCTAAGGATACCCACATAAATGAAGAAGTGTTCACTTGACAGAATGGTGGAGACAGCTTTCAAACTGCTTATAGGACATCATTTATCAAAGCTGGGCACCTCCCTGTAGTGTTTCTACATGAATTTGCACAGCATGGAGAACAAACGAGGACTCTGCACGTCATGATATGATGGGGGTCATGGGAACATGGTAGAAGGACGTCCACAACTGGAGAGCTGCATCAGTTGTCTATGGGCCTGTCCTCTGTGTCAGGAGGGACAGGTTGGAAAGGTGAGAAGAGGGTTTTTTTTTCATGTCAGGGAGCAGTGTAATGCATGTGTTTGGCATGGGAGACTCGAGGATGGACAGTATGCCAGTTGGGAGCTTATGGGCTAGCATCAGAGGGAAGATCAACATGGAAGATGTGTGTGTCTGTCACAGACAACGTGCTCAACAAGCAGCAGATGAGGGCTCCTTCAGATGGGGGAAGAAACCTTGCATCCACAGGCCTTGGTTTACATGGGGAACTTCAGCAAGGCAGTATCTGAAGGGACAACACAGAAAGACACAAGCAGTACTTGAGGTTTTAAGGAAGGCATTGATAAAAGCTCTCAGCACACTCAAGTGAAGATTTAATGAGGGAAAGGCACTTTGGGGGCAGCCTTGGCTGAGATTGTTTAGTCTTGAACACAGAGAGTGCAGGGGGAATTTGTGCACATGTATCTATGTGTACAAATACATGATGGGGAGGTGTAAAGATGCCAGACTCTTTTCACTGGTACTCTGTGAAACAACAAGGGGCAATGGACACAAATTGAAATATAAGAAATTCTAATTTAACACACAAAAAGTCCCTTTATTTCAGTAAGAGTGATCAAAATCAGAAATAAGTTACGAAGAGAAGCTGTGGATCCTTGAAGGTATTCAAAACTCAACAAAAAATGTTCTGAGCCTTGAGTAGTGAGGAAGAAGGGATGTGTGTTTTGGGTTAGTTGAACTCCAGAGGTTCCTTCCAATCTCAATTATTCTGTGGTTCTGCAATTTTATAAGCATTATTATATTTAAAAATTAAAAATAATAAACCAATATTTTTTGCTTATTCCTATTTTTCCAGATTGCCGTTCCTTTACAATCACTCTGCATGCAATTGCAATCACTTTTTTTGTCTGAATTTTCAAAAGTAGAGTGGAATAACAGCTCTTACAAGACCTTATAGCACAAAGTTCAGAGAACCCACAATAAGGCATTATCATTTCCTATTTTTTATTGCTCTTAAATTTAGAAAAAAATATGGTAAAGCATCCAAGATTTTTGACTGATGTAATTTGAAGGGCAGCTATAAAAAAATGCTGAGGTCCTGGCCTCGCAAGACAAAATGGTTGAAGTAAAGCTCTCATTAATTTTGACTTTGTGTGAAATCAATGAAGGAATTAACAAAGCAAATAATAAGAGGGGAAAAAAGAGTATCCTGCTTCCTCTGAAATCTTCAGGCTCAAGCCAGAAAGATCTGCATAGGAAAGGTAAATTTCAAGCTCAGTGCAGAGGATAACAATTAGCCCATAATTCTGTGAAAGGCTCCAGTAAAAATATAAGCTTCAATTATAATTCAGGAAATTAGTCAAGCTTCAAATTTGTATTCTTGTATACTTGGTGAGAAAAAGAGAATAATCCTCCTTATAAATATTTTAGGGCAATTATTTAGGTTAAGCCTAATTCCTCTTCTTACTAAAGCTAAAAGGAATTTGGCTCCTTGGCTTTAAATCTCAACTTTATCCTAATACGAGTCATATGATATAACATAAATCTGCATACAGAAGAATTAATACAAGAAATTGCTTTATTTTGTTAGATATGTTAACTTCAAGGAAAACAACCACACATATAACTAAAAAAAGTGTCATGTTAGATGTCACCACGCCTTGAGTTTGTTGAACTGCTACGAACATTGTGGAGCATTCTCAAAACTGCTCACCTGCTTTGTGCTGGGAACCTACACACGTGCTGATTCCTTTTCTTACCTTTTCTCCCCCTAGTCCTTCAATCAGAGCTGTGGCATTGTTCATCTTCCTTCTGCACGCCTCAGCATCATCGAGCAAGGCCTGCTTCTCTTTCATAGCAGCATTATACATGGCTTGAACTTCATCCAGCTCCTTCTGCTTCTCATCCAGCTGATTTTGTGCACTGTTGAGTTCCATTTGGGCAGCTGCAAGTCTTCCTTCTTGCAAAGCTAAATTTGCCTACAGATATTTAAGAGGAAAAAGTAGTTAATACCTATTTTTTAGCAGAAGCAAATTACATAAATTTAATGGCACATACTGTACCATGTTGGGTACTTTTAAGAATAATACATGTTTTAAGATGACAGAAGCTTTTATCTTTTTACTTCTGGAACAGAAGCATAGCATTAAAGTTATTCAAGGTATGTTAAGATGTTTAAATAATATTTGCAGAATTGGCTATTGATCACACAATGACCAATGATTTTAAATCACAATACAACTTGAAATAGCTGTTTACTAGACATATGAGGCAACATATACAATGCCTTATATATATGCCTCCTGTAATATATTCTCAGTGCAAAAGAAATTTAATAAATTTCTTCTTTAATAATTTCTTCATTGATTATAAAATAATAAAATTTGTATCAAAAACTGCTCTTCTGTTCTCTTTTTCCATCAATTACTTCTACAACAAAAATATAACAAATGCATTTTTTGCTCTTCTGGAAAGTAAAGCTCTAGAGACTTTTTTCACTTCTCTCTATAAATTTGCATGATGACTTACCAGTCATTTAAATGTGGCCTCTTAACTTTTATATTCCTAACAGGGTTGAAAAAAATATTCTGTGAATTCAGAATGTATTTCCATATACATTTGCAAAGGATTAGAGCCTGACAAATTTCTTATGAAATTCACACTTACAGATAAAGGTTGCTTCCATTTACTCTGAATATTTTAAAAAGCTTGTTTAAATATCATGTATCTTATTTCTGTTTTTTTCTTCTATAACAGTTATGAAGATGGAAACCAAGAATCTATAAACCTGTTTTATTATGAGTATGAAACTTGACACTTGCATTACCCCACACCAGGTAGAAGGCCTCTCTCTTAAGGGGTAACTCCTAGTTAACAGCATAACCACAGGCTGGGGTCTGGTCTGTTTCAAAAGAGTGGTTTGTGAGCAGGGAATTAGAGAAGCAAATATGTGCTAATCAGTGAAATAGGTTACTAATATCTATGTACATGTATGTTGCATACATGTGTATGGGATACAGGTAAATCACATGTGTCTGTGTCCATGTATTTTAGCAATCTAGGTATATGTGCACAGTATATGCTAGAGAATAGCACTGTCAGTAAAGTTTCATCTACTGTAGCCACCCGCTATATTGACAGATCCTAGAGATAAAAAACTATTTTCGAATTCAGTAAAATGGCTGCTCATAAAATTTCCATCTTGTACGAATGCTGAAATATTTTTTCCTCACTGTTTATCAAAAAACACGTTAAAAAGTATCACCTAGAAATAAACACTGCTCAATCAGTGAGCAGTCTTGATTAAACCCAGATAAGCAGATTTCAGAACAACTGCTGTTATGTGCTAGTGAATCTTGAACCATTGAGCAAAGTTCCAACAGCAAAGGAGTTTTTTGGAGGTGACATAGTGTTACTGTGCCCTGCACCAGGGGAGAGGGTGAGATACAAGAGGGAGAGAGAGTGCAGGGTTCCTTGTGCACCTGAATAAGAAAAGTCTGACAACAAATGGCTTAATGAGACAACTGCCTTAAAGAGATTCATAAGAGGAAGACAAAACAGTGAGTAAACTTTACATTCCTTCAAATGCTGCACACCTGACCTTCATGCAGCATCAGAGAGAGCCAGGATAGCTTTGCCCATGGTATCCTGAGCAGAATAGATGCAGTTCATGAAGAGAAAACTTTCTCTTTTGGCCATTCAAACTATCTTAAATGCCTCTTATTATTCTGTCTTATTAAAGCAGATACCTTATCTAGCCATCTGTTGTCAGGTGTTTCTCACCGAGATCCAAAAGGAGCCCTGCACCAGCCCTCTTCTACCTCCCCGTCTCCTTCCCCACTGCAGAGCATCCTCATATCCTTGAATTCTCTGAGGACTAAAAATGGGAGTCAAACAATACCATGACATATTCTTTCAGTCCCAGCTGATAAACACTGAGGTTACACAAAAACAAGAACCTTGGAGGGTTGTGAAGAAGAGCCTTGGCAGAACAGCTGGAACAACAGAGAACTTACACCTGGCTGTGTGGATTCATATAACACCTTGAGATTTATCACAGCAGGTTGTGAACTTCAATGGAAAAGGATGGGCATGAGAATTCCCAATACATGTCAGCAATGATGCCTTGTAAATATGAAAAGTGGGTCTCTGTGCAGCAATAAACTACCCAGAAAAGTGTAAAAAGATTGATAAAACAGACTTCCCATTCTTAAAAACTCTTAAAAGGCTATCAGCTTTGAAGATGTAGGAACAACAAAAAGGTATTTCAGAGATGAGTAAAAAAAAGTATGTTGCATACTAACCTGAAAAAAAACACTCTAAAATTATTTACACAAGACTTTACAGATTTTCTGGAAGATGACCTATAATAAGAAACTATTTTACAGATAATTTAACCAGAATTCTTGGCCAATTTTAGGGTAATCATAACAAAGTATAAGACATTATAATATAAGTTTGATTTATAGGCTACTTGATCATATGTGATGAACACTGGTTGGTTGAACAAGACTGACAGCCAATATACCAGGATGACCGACCTACATGATTTCCAAAGGCAGGAAGACTACTTTTTTCAGATCACCCTCTAAAATCATCACTATTTGCTTTCTCCCTGTTTTTTTTTTTCTTCCCCAAACTGGAGTTTTCAAAATTTCATGGGTACAAACACGGCTTTTGTATTGACATCAGCGACAGGTTGGCTGGCAGCCTCCTGTATAGAGCTCTGCCACAAGAGCAGGAGGCAAGTTTTGCTGCCAAAGAGAATCTTCTACACAAGAAGACTATCACAGCTGCAGTCAGCTCCATACAAACATTTCCAGCCAATAATAGGCAGGAAGGAAACATGTTTCCCAACCACTAAGAACCACTGTGGCCTTTCTAATTTTAGTGGCATTGCTCTGTGAACAAGCCTCACACCCCTCATTTCATCCCTCGGAATCACGCAGCAAGGCAAGGATACACAATTTGTTCCAGTTGGATGCAGTGTGAAAGCCTGAATAAATGGATTTTATGTGGATGAATCACGAGGATTTCAGATGTGAGGTCCACACTCTGATCTGTGCTCCTGGAGAAGTGGTGTTACACTGGAATACGCCTGGGCTCCTGTGAGAACAGCAGCTTCAGCCTTTCCTTGCCTTTGGCATTGTGGGGAGCCAGGCTGACAATCCTGTCAGCACCTCTTCCAGCCAGTGCTGCTACCTGCTTCTGCATCTGTCTGCACGGGGTGGGTACAGAGACAGCATCTGTGCAGCAAGGGCCACAGCCTCAAGAGTTAAGCAGCTGTTTTGCCTT
Source organism: Cisticola juncidis (assembly GCA_013400215.1). NCBI lineage: Eukaryota > Metazoa > Chordata > Aves > Passeriformes > Cisticolidae > Cisticola > Cisticola juncidis. The sequence goes on along the minus strand of VXBR01001850.1, from coordinate 12,370 downwards.
CTTCTAAGCTGCCCTCAGAGAGGATTTCATACCAGGTGCTGAGATGATCCTGCTCCTCTTAACATTTTTGCATTCCACACAAAATCAGAACATATAACAAAATAAACATAACAAAACTATGTAACAAAATAAACATAATTACAGTCACAGCTATACTCTTAAATGAAACATGCCCAGGACCTTTCTCTGGCACTGAGGTTAACCAGAACAAAAAATCTCACATTAAGCTCTCCCAGTCTCAAAAACAGTATGACTGCATGCTGACAGCCATGTGGGAAGGCTCTTGGATCACACTAGAAAGGTGCCCAGAGATTACTGAAAAAAGCTGTTTAGCCAAAACCAAATCCACACTAGGGATCATTCTAACATTCTAATTTACCAGTGTAAATGATCACTTCCCAGTGCCTAAAAAAATTCACTAGTACTACTATTTAATTTATTAGCATTGACATAGACATAAAGTTTCTCGGTCATTCATTGCAAAACTCAATTTTGCAAAGTACAGAGTATATCTGACCTTGATTCAAGGAAGCAGTTCAATAAAAATTACTTCTCCAACAAAAAGAAGCCTTGTACCGTTTAATATTATTTCTGCTTTTGAATGGAATGCCCAGATCAACCTGTAATCACTCTGAAGAGCAACTGCTGCTCAGTAATTTCAGGAAATGTTACCAGGAGAATCCCATTAGGAAGGAAAAAAAAAAGCATCCAACACTATAGAGTTCACTACAGGTAAGGATGATTTGGAGCTTTCCTAGCATGCCTCTTGTTAACAAATCTCAGCTTCCAAAGTCCACTGTTCTTATAGTGACCATTCACTGCTGCTGCATTAGGACAGAAGGCTTCTTGAACCTGGACTACATTACTCTGCTCCTGAACTTCAGGGGATGTGCTAAAGGCTCATCTTTGCCTTTTGCTTCAGAACTGTTCTGGGCACATGGCATCTGGCTGAAAACTCTTCATGGAAATGCAGTCTCAAAACTGCCCCTGTCCCAGATTACTGCAGATTTTTCCCATAGACTCTCTATTGTTTTGGGATCAACTTTCCAAAAGATTCAATATCATTATACATTTGTATCCATCACTGCTTAGGGAAAGATTGTAAAATAATGCAAAGACGTACACAAATTTTTCAGATCTTCCAAAAACACTGTTTGTACCTCACCAATACAAATTTTAAAAAAATACATATACGCATGCACATATGCATACATATATACGTATGTACGCATGCAAACAGATCCATGCAGAGTGACATTAATAAAATCTTGGCCTCACTTTCTTTGCTATCAGTGAATATTCTGTGGGTTTAGAACAACCCCTGAAAGGCACAGAAATCATATCTCTTATCTGCTCTCCACAGTCTGTACTAGCTATTGAAAGACTTTCCATGTTTTTGGTTCAGTTACATGTCCTGACCTCACGCTGTTTTATTAGGTGATCTAAACCTCCCTTTCACTCCCCAAAGTATATGCTTTCCTTCCACAGTTATTGTGGGCCTTGAATTCAGACTTGCATGCTTGTTTTCCTGCCCAGTGGGCATCACCTTGTCAAGGACATGCTCATTTAAATGGACAACTATCAAATTTCAACACTCCTTGACTATTACCTCTTCTTCAGATGCAAGATTTCCTTCCACTGCCTGCTGTGGTTTTTAGTTCAGCATGGGGACCAATGGAAGTAGAAAAGGCAATAAAGTCTCGTACTTAAAACTGAGTTTGACAGGGAGGATCCTCAGTATCAAACAGAATTTATAAACTGTAAACAAACTTCCCTTGATCACCATAACAGCCTAAGGAGAACTCAAAGTCACTGGAGACATCTCTAAGGAAAATTACACTGCTATACACAGTATTTTAATTGGAGGCTGACAGTATGACAGCAAAAGTCAGGGCTTCTCCATTCTGCTCTTATAGTGGATAAGGAGCAGATGGTGCTTCAGAATTCTCAGGTTAATGCAGCAGGCTGGTTTACTACATAGCAATCTGGGGAGAAACAGCTCATCCTCATGCTGAAGGTTTACAGGAAAGTCTAACTAATGACCCTTGGGCTGCAGGTCACTTATCTAAAGAATGCCAGTATCCATTCCTAAGAATTAGGTGATTTTTGCACGCTGTATTTGCTAAAATGCTAAGTCACTATTAATTAGTTTTCACAGGTTGTCATATTTAGGATAAATGAGGCAAGGAGTCTCACTTAAGATGCAATTTAAAAATATATTGAATCCATTTTGCAGGTGATGAAGGGGATTTATATCCTAGAACAGCAGTTAGGATAAAGCAGCTTGATTAATTCATTCAGTAAACCTGCTTTTAGCACTGGATGGATTAGCCTGGGCTAGTACTTTTTGCAGTTTAATTGTACACTTATTTTCAATTATTTTCTTAGCATCACTCCACTGCTTCCTGCAATATCTCCTGCATACTTCAGACACTTCCTCCCTCCCTCCCTCCCTCCCTCCCTTTGTCATCTTCAGTTTTTAAAATATTTGTGACTGTTGCTATACCTGACAATAGGCACCACTTTGCCAATATACGTGTTTCATTTTTTATCAGCTACAGTGTGACAAGAATGCAAGCACTTGAACACAGAGCTAAATTTATATGTAATCTTAAATAATATATATTCAAATAAAAACTGCAAGAGCAGGTTTTACACTTTCAGGGTTGCATTTGCATATAAAGCCACTGTTTCCCCCAGGTCTTGCTTCCTTTTATAGCTCTCAATAGTAACATTTCGAATTCTCTTTTCATTAGTGAACATCCCATTATTTGAAAAGGAAAAAACTACATATCACAAAAATATAGCATTCTCTTGAGTTACTTGAATTTAAAAAATGCTTTTAACATATTTGAATCAGATCTGTCTAGGTATATGAAAAGATTATGCTGAGAGTTTTGACTGTACCATTGATACAGTGACTTATTCAATAAGAAACCAAACATGAGTGCAGTGGAAGCATAACGGATTGGATGTATTTCTTCAGAAAGGAACCATAAAACTGACTGTAGGAGCAATGACTATAAATCATTATATAAATATGCAAAGTCCCTTTTTTCAATATGCTCATAAACAGAACATTTCCAAGACAATAAAGCTATCTGTAGGAATGCACACAACAGTGGCTGATCCCTTTCTCCTTCAGTTCAATGTTTCAACAGAATTCTCCACCTCGTAACTACTTTCTTCATTACTATGTACACTTGCACGTAGTAGTTTGAAACTCCAAAATTTTTGGGGGGATATGAATTCCAGCTAAATTCCTTAAAGAATGATTCTGTGCAAAGACTGATCTCTCCCCTCCTCTCCCAGATTCTGTCATGACCACAATGAGTAGGTTCCTTCCCAGGCCAGTAGGATTGAGAAATTTTTCTTGAAGCCACAGTGCCTGGCACCTACTCTGAGGGCAGAGAGGGTATCACAATCTCTCACATACAGCTAGACAGGCTCTATAAAGAGCCAACTGAATACTTACTGTGTCCATACAAGTAACAACTTGTAGTGTGTGTAGTTGTGTGTAAGGGTAAAAAGTTGCCAGGGCATATTAAATCTCTGTGTGATTGACTTAACAACTGGGTGTGAAGAAACAAGAATCTCTTTTTTCGCCAAAATAACACGATATTTTTTTTCCACTTGACTATATTAATCTCTCAAAAAAAAAAAATCAGTACAAAATACCTTAAGAGGAAGAACTTCTTTATTAATACCGTAGAAGTAAGCCATTGCTTGTGTCCATGAGCAAAGACCTGCTACATTTCCACACACTTTTTTAGCAGTCTCAAGATTATAATCCTCCATGTCCAAATAAGGCTCTAAAAGCTCTACAGTTTCTTCTGTAATTGAGTCCTAGTCAATAGAAAGAAAAAAAAATTAAAATGGGGTTTTGAATAAGGTCTGCTTCACAGAAGCATTTTTATTTTTAAAACCATGGGGTATCACTTCTTGCAGAATAAATTAACAAAGCAACACTGTTGCCTTTCACTCTTATAAAGGACAGATTAGTAGTTTTTTGTGAACTCTTGAAAATAACTCCTACTTCCATTGCAACAGATTGACTTGAGCTGGCATTTAATATCCCTATTTGACACATAGGATTTACAGACGTTATTAGTGCTCATAGCTCCATGATAATTCAGCTGTTCTAAGTTATTGCTGTTACAACATTGCACTTTTTTCCCTTTCCCCCTCAACCAGATGTCCTTGCCCCATCTTTAATATCCTCACCAATGCTTAGTGATCTAGTTTGGAAACAGTTATGATAGAAATATAAGTCAGAAAACTACTGAATAATTTTCTTCCATTCTAGTTCCATAAACAAGCTCACCATGGAGTCAGACAAACACTGGTGTGCACACAGCTAAAGGGACCAAACATGCAGCTTTTGGAAGGAAAAGGGTGAAACTGCAATGCACTGTCTTCACCAAAGCTAACCCTTTCCCTTAACCGTAAAAGAAATTTCTTTCAGCTGTTATTCTAATCCCAGGGTTTTCCCCCCCCCTCTTTCACAATCTGCTGAGAACATGAAAAGCCAGATCTTTGATGATGGTGGTTAATCTATAATTATGTAAGTGTGAGGAGAAAATGGAATTCATCTCCTTGAGCAAGGTAGAGAGTAGAAAAGCTTATACAGGCTAAAAACCACTGCTTAACAATAGACATGTTAAGAATCATCCCTTTTTTGGCAATGTATTAATGCCTTTCTTTTAATGCATCTAAAAATCATCCACTATTCATACCGTCAAGCAATTTACCCTTTTCTTGTTTTTCTGCACAGCAGAAAGGACTGCCTAGTACTTATCTGATCCTTAGCCACTCTAATAAAAGACATTCACTATATTACTCCCAAGATCAGCCATGGTGATGTTTCCACTATGATCGTTTGCTAAAATGTAAAATAGTGCTGGACAAAAATTTTGACTTCTTTATTCTCCTACTCAAAATAATGAGCTAATAAGCTGGCAAAGGTGAAGCAAAGATCAATCAGCAGTGGCCTAAACCTCTGTTCAAAAGCTTGGAAAATGTCATGCTTTTCCTTTCAAATAATTAATTTTGAACTCAATGAACTTCATCCACTAATTTTCATTGCCTAAAAAATTTTAGGAAAGAACAAAAATCTCACAAACAAGTAAGCAGTGTAGTCTATTCAGAGCTCTAGACACAATGAGCTTTCTTGTCATATGTACTCAAACTGAGACATGGAGCAGGAGGACAGCATGTCAAGGACCCCATCAGGGATTGAAGCAGTCCAGTATTCTACCCCGTGTTAATAAGTATCACTTCCTGCAAGAACTTGGTCCCACAGAAGTTGTTCTGACTCCTCTGAGTTAAATGTGCTGCCAACTACCAGCAGGAACACAGAGACTATTAATAAGTGCCAAAACTGGAAGTCTCATTAGACAGAAGCTTGAGTAAGGAGTGCATAATTAGTCCTTGCTGTCTTAAAACTAATTTTCTCTTTCTGTTTAGAGAAGATAGAACTTGGAAAAGTGACCAGACTGACAGCCCCAGGAAAAAACTGTCTACAGAGGCAGTGCAAGTTTCCACAATATGGCTCTCTGGGAGAAATGGCTCCTGGGGATAGTGAGAGTGATCCTCACAACAAAAACACTCCAGCAGCTTAGAAAAGGCATCAGCAAAATAGATACAGCTAAGTAGACTAAACATCAGTGTACAAATGAAAGTAAGTTCGACAACACTGTAAAAAGCCAGGTTTTGCTGAAATCTGCTTTGTCTCCTGGATTATAAAGTTGGGCTATGATTCTGCCATTTCATATTCTACCCTAGATCTTTTTCTGGTCTGGCTACCTGTGACATCTTTCTTCTCCTCCCTATGGAGAATTTTCCACTGTGTCACTGCAAAAGTTTGTGTCCTCACAGAAATAAAAACATGTTCACGTGCAATTTTCTTACAGTTGATAATAAAATTATTCTTCATTTCACTATCTTTCTAGTGAAAGAACTCCAAAAGTTCCCAAACCATCTCACTACCTTTCCTGCTCATTTTTTTCTTATTTTCTGCTAGCTCCATAGCATATTGGAGACAGAACTGTTTAGTGCCTTCCAGGCAAACAGGCCTGGTAGCACTGGAGAAGGTGAGCCATTTGAAAAACCAGGAGTGGACCCCTTTAAGGCAAATCCCTACTTATATGCAGGAACTGCCTGAATAAGATAACACTAAGCTTCTCAAGATTTGGTCTAGTGCTTGAGATACTTCTGTATGCTAGAAGCCACTGCATGGAGAAAAATTACTGAGATAATGAACCATGAAAATGAAGAATAGTCACAAAGTATCTTCAACTATCGATAGACAAAACAGTTTTGAACTGCCTTTGACGGTAGAAGACTTTCATGTGAACTGTGAAGATGGTTATTGAAGCTTTAGTGCCCCTATTAATGACTTACCTTCTGAAAAGTAAGCAACATGCTGAGAAATCCTGAATTATTCATTAGCTTCAGAGCCTCAGTCCATGATGGCTTCACACCTGGGTGTTCATGATCTAGTGTCACTGGGTCTATCTTCCTTTGGAATAAAAGCAGCACGCAGTCCATGATCCGCATTATCAGGTGAGGAGGTTTACCCAGTTTGCGAACAGTTGCAATGTCAGAAGGTTTTATTGTCTGAAAAATTATAGAAGAAAATAGTCCATCTTTTTAAGCAGTCACTCAGTTGCAAAGAATGATGTTCTTTCTGGAGGAATGTATATGTAGTGTAATTCCTGCAGGTCTGCAGGTCACTCAGAAGCACTACTGCAGAAAGGCCCTAAAGGTGGTCCCACTCTATGACTGCTTTATTACCTGACAGCAGAGTATTGCCCACCTTACCTCTTCCCCTCTTCAGTTTTCAGGGGTTTTTCTACAAGGATTCACCATCGGGGGCCATTCTTTCAATCCTCTTTTTTTACCCCAAGTTAGAAGCACAAGCCATATTATTGCACATAATAATCATTAACTACATGCATGTTCAGAATATATTTCCTTCTGACCTGCAGGGCTGCCTTGGCTTCTTCCAGTGCAGGTCTTGCAGCTTCAAGCTTCTCTTCTGCTGCTGCTTTATCAATGGTAATGTCATCCACAATAGCCTGAGCCTTGTCTTTCACTGTTTGCACCTGCATTTTCACTTTTTCTGCAGCATGGGCTTTCATAGTTACTTCCAATAAAACTTCATCAGCTTTTTTTGAAGCTACAGCCAAATCTTTCTCCTTCATAACCAATTCTTTGGAAAGCTGATTAACAGAAACCTCAGCTTCCATCAGTTTTGCAAGACCTGTCATGGAAAAAAAAATCCATTTTAGCAACAGGAAGACCTATGGAGATAGTAACCTCACTGGAGCAATGGGGATATTTAAAATAAGTTGTTCAGATTCATATTTAGGAACACCAGTGGGTGATCTCATTGGTTGNAAAAGCCTCCAGAATCTGTCCCTTGATCACTTGATCAATTGTTTATATTATTATATATGAGATGGAGACTAAATATTAAACACACACACTGAAAAACAGCGCTGCAAATTACACTCTTAACAATTGTATGTGAAATTTCTGAAATCCTTGAGAACATAAAAAGTACTAGGCTGTACTCTGTACAAAACAAAGAGGAGGAACCTGGCAATGAAAGTGAAGACACAAGGAGAGTAGGGTGAGCTTCTAAAGTCAACATTACATGGAGGTCCAGATGAGATGGGGGTAAAAAAAACCAACAGATTCTTAAGCAATACAATGCTCAAATAATTTGAACAAATTATGAGAAAATCTCTTAAGTATAAACATCCTCATATATAAATGCATGCATCTAAATGAATCATATATATTTTTCTAACTCAAAAACCCCCATAGTTGTCCTTCCAGACAGCCAACCACCCTTCCCCTTTGGACGTAAATGTACATAGGTCAGGTCTGCAATTGTCAGTGGTGGGAGAAGAAAGAGTTTAAGTTCACATTCACTTCCAAACAGCAATCAGTTTAGGAGACTCTGTAATTGTTTACCATGTATGACCATGTGCATAGCAATATTTCTGAAATTTTACCTTTGGCATATACCTATTTCTTTACAAAATTCTTCAGAGACCAAATATGAGCATTTAATTACATTTTCACAAATTTACTATTAGCATGTTTACATGTGAAAACTAGGATCTCAGTAGTTCCTCAGCATACATACACGTCAAAGCAGGAGTTTCAGGTATTTTAACTGCTTAATATTTCCAAAACTCCTCTCTAAGATGCATATTCATAAAGTACATTGAAACAAAACTTTTGCATATTTTGTAATCACACATAACACAGCTGAAAATACATGAGTCTGCTTCCAAATGAATGTGAGCTCACAATCTAAATTCATACTTTTACATCCTTTTATTCAGATTCTTCTCACCCTTCTAAAAACAAAGAAAGAAACAAAAATCAAGAAGCTTTTACAGTACCTGTTCTCATGCGCTCAGACAAACTTCCAAGACTGGCAAACTTCTCTTTGTAAATAGCTTTGTAGCCTCCAATGAAGGACAGGTAAGATTTTGGTGTTACAAAAGTTCGTCTCCTATATCGTTCAAAGTATTCAACACATTTTTCAGCTACAATATCTTGAATTGTTCCCATTGTGTTAACAACACTTTGTTTCACTTCATCTGTGCACTCAATATGGTAAGAAGCTAAAAAATGCTGTGCAACTGCCACGAGAGCATCTTTAGGCCAATGCTGGAACCAGTCCACAGTACAGCCTGAAATCAGACCTGGAAATTTGAGTGCACGAGATCTGAATTTTTCCCCAACAGGAGAAAAACAAAGAACCACATGCAGGTTTTTCCGAACTCGGGCAATAAAGTAATTGTAAAGATTTTCACCAGTGGGACTAAGTCTTGGGTACTCCTTCTTCATCGCTGGAATCAGGTCTTGTGTGATTTCACCTATTTCATCTCGTGCAAAAAGATTTGAGACTTCACCTGAAGCCAAAACATTGTTCATGTACTCAAGAAAAGATTCATCTCTGACTTCATTGTCCGTGAATATAAAGACAACACTCTTTCCTTTTTGCCCGGCAGTGAGGTACAACATTTTCAGATCATCCAAAAAGTTGCTGGTGGCATATGCTCTGGAATAGAAAAGGGTTAAGGAAAGAGAGAACAAGAACTACAGATCATCTGAGGAGATTATTATCTGGATCAGCTTCCTTACGGCAATAAAAATTCTAGATAAGAAATTAATACCATAGCACCTGGTTACATTTTTTAGGTTTCTTTTTCTTAAACATTTTCCCAAAGTGGATGCTCAGTAACACAAATCATGTGAAATGAGGTGAAGTCAACAAAATAATGGGCTGGGAAAAAGTATGGTGAGAGCAATACTATATCTAAGGCAATTATGATGCTGTTCTGTATCCCCATGGTTTGCAGACGTAAATTCTTTGTTAGAAATAGGTTAATACAGCTGGATTAAGTTGTCAAGTAGGTTCTGATACCTGTAACCATTACGTAAATACAGCTGGATTATCTTCTGAAGATATGGAGAGCAGGTTAAAGGAAATCATTAAGAGACATAAGAGAATGAAACTAAGGGTTTTATTGTGTTATATGGCTTAACTAAATTTAAGCCCAGAAATGATGTTTGAACATTATCACTTGGGCTGATCAGCTCTTCTGCAAATGGAGACCATGACTGGTTCTGTTGTTATGTGTCTTATAGCTGGTGCATATAGTAAGATTCAGGTGAAGTCCACACAAATTCAACAACACTTTCCAGATTGTGCAGTATAAAATGACATAAAGTAAGGCTAATAAAATGGCAGATTTTCTCCCTAGCCAAGTAAAGCTGAAATTAGAAGCCTCTTTTCTTTGTAACCAGTCTCTTATTTCCAAGAATCTCTTCAAAGTCATAAGTAATTCATGCAATACACACATGAGCCATTCTTCACATATTAAATGTGCCACACAGGAAGTGTCCCAATTCTCTTTCAGCTCCATCTTATTTCTGCTCTATAAATACCCATAAAGCAAACACTGCAGAGCCTGGAAAACAATCCAATTCTTCAGTTTGTATGTATAAGCTACAGTTATTACAGTGATTTGTGGTATTCTGATAGGAACATAAGAATTTCTCTAACAAGTCAGAATAGCAGTGTATCTGGTTCAATAATCTACCAGTTCTGGGAAATAATACTTAGAGACAAAACATGACCCAGCATCCACTCTTCACGGCTAATTTCATTTTTCTTCCCTCCATATTCATTCCCATATATTTGCCTCATCAGTCTTCGAAATCTAGGGATTCTGTTCTATCACTCTGGGTTTTTTCTTTCCCNTTTTTGTTTTCAGTGTTCCTTTCTTCTGCTTCTGGGACACAGGAAGAGATTGTGATATATCTTTCATTATCTTTCCTTTCATCAGAAGCCTGATACCATTATTCATAGATCCGATATATCTATCTATAGAATATTTCTCAGCATTTTAAATAGTTTGCAAAGGAGAATACACTCTGCTAGTCTTCATTGCTAACCCCAGTAAACCCTATGTTAAAAGAGACTCAGAAGGAAGGCAGTAGCTACTCTCTTTCACTTCAAATTTCTATAAATTACAGAATTCCAGCACTACAAAATATTAAGTCATTGACATTAATTATCATAATGCAGTTTGGCTATATAAGAACAGAAATATAGTTTACAATGAGGGATAAAATGTTTGAGAGATTTGCATTTCTTTCAGCTGATTGTGAGGAGTTCATTTCTATGGCAAATTAGGAGCAAAAGGGAGCAAATGTCCATGTACATGTCATTGTGTTACCTTGTTAAAGTAATCTGAAAGCTCTCGTATCCAGCAATGTACGATGCTAGTCTGGTCAGACTCTGTTTTCCAGATCCACCCACACCCACCAACAATGCATTTCCTTGTGGAGTGCGAATAATCCGTGATATTTTAATCAAATGGATGATTGCATCCTGTGTATTGAGAGAAAAGGGGGTGAAGAGACGCAAAAATGATGCATTGTACAATCAGCTGGAAGCATGTCATCAAGCAACTGCTTCCCAACAGCTAGATGGCTTCTCTGGAGCCTATGCCAAAGACACAGTCCTGTACATCTGACCCATCAAAATCAGCAGGAGATTTCCCCTGACTTCAGTGAGCAGCAGGGCTAGCCCGAGAGAAATGTCCCTGTATCAAACTTGTATGAAGCAATGTCATATGCACAGTTTGTCATCAGCACAGCTGAGGGTGTGCCCCTTAGGGGACAGAAGGAAAAGCAGAAAGGACTCCTCCAGCCTTTTAGCTGACCTGTTTACAAGCTCTCTAAATAGACTGACAAAAGTAAAATCAAGTGCACTATAGGCATTTCTTATTCAACTGCTGTAGATATCTTGGGGTGAGAGCTAATCTGAAATGCACTAAAATTCGATCAAACCACCCAATCTAAAGTTGAAGAAAGCATTGTGCATCAAGACCTTTGACAAGGAGGTGACTTTCAGGAAAGCAAGATGACTTTGTGTGCACTATATAAACCTAGCTGCTCTGCGCCATCTCCAAAATAATGTGATAGAAACATACGAGATCTACGTATCAAGAGCAGGCAAAAGAGCAGGCACTTTCTGTATTAATACAATTACAAGCAGTAATACCTTGAAAAATACTAAATCCATCTTTGATCCTCTGACAGTTTCATTGTACTGTTGCATGAACATCTGTAATCTTTCAGCCAAGTAATCCAAAGATGGGATAGGCTCATAAATTTTAGGAGCCTTCAACTCTGCATCATCAGGTTCATCTCCAGCAGTCTCTGGGACATCACGCAAGAAATCCACAAAGTATAATTCCATGAATTTATCATCTCCAAGCAGATTTTGACCATGTTCCTCAGAAATAATCTATAACAATATATTAAGGATTGCTTTAGTAATGAAATAGGTCATTGGTGTCTTTCTGTGGCAAATACAAAAATACTATTTGCTTACCTTCCTCATCATATCTTCAAACCAGTCTTTATCACTTTGGCTGATGAACCTGTCTGCAATAACACGTCTGCACTCATGCTGGAATAAGGCTACCAAAACACTGATGCTCTGGCAGACATCAGGGGTAACTGTAAGTATTCCTTGCCAAATACGACTGAGGTCTCGTAAATTGAAGATGTAATGAAATTTAGCTGGAGTTGGTAACATCTACAAAATAATGTCATTAAATATAGTCAAATAACTGCTAAATGATAATATTTTCTACTTATTATTAAGTGAAAGTGAATGTGGATATTTTCAAAACTTCAGTCTTATGTTAAAGCAGAAATACATGCTTGGCATTTAAGAGACAACTGTAAAAGTGAAAAATGACAGTAGCAACACCCAGGTCTTTACCTTCACATAGATTTCAGAGAAAGGGGAAGGGAAGGGAAGGGA
>VXBR01001849.1:37319-58354 GCA_013400215.1 Cisticola juncidis | reverse complement strand
ACAAACAAATAAAAAAACAAAAAAAACCCTAAACAAACAAATAAAAAACCCAAAAAAAACCCCCAAACAAACAAATTAAAAAAAAACCAAAATAACCCCAAACAAACAAATAAAAAAACCCAAAAAACCCCCCCAAAAAACCCACCCAGGCAGAGACCTCAAGCAGCAAATCTGTGGAGCCAAGGGCTGGATCTCCATCAAGCTGAGAGCCCCAAACACCCCCCTGGCCATCCCAGGGATCCCATCCCCAAGCCAGGAATCCCAGGAGTGGAAAAGCAGCTCTGCCTCCTGCTTTACCCTGAGGGCTCCCCCCACGCTGCCCCACAGCCTCGGAAAGAATTCACTGCTCTGCACCTTTCAAATCACATCCAGATTTCCCTGGCACGGGTTCCAAACTGGCTTTGGAGAAAGCAGCCCTGAATGTGCACATAATGAATCCCAGCCCTGGGATGGGGATCAGCCATGGGAGAGGTGTTCCAGGAGTGCTGCACTTCAGCATCTGCTCTGTGCAGGGCTTCAGGACAGCCCTCCCAACCTGCTGCAGCAGGGATCCCATCTTATTAGAGCAGAAAATAAAAATGAGGAGCTTTGCCCCCTCTCCAGCTCAGAGCAGTGAGCAAAGTCAGGTACCACAGGTGGAAAATGGCTGAGTTTTCCCCACTGCCTTCACAGAGGTTTTAAAGCACCCTCAGAGTTATTCTGGGAGAAAAACCCCAAGTTTGTGGGTGGCATTGATGCCCACACCCTGCAGGCTGGTGAGCAGGGAAGGGAGGCCTAAATCTGCTTTTAAAAACGACCTCCCCAAACCCCCTTTCTCCCTCCTGCTCCCTTCTTGGACTTCACTCCTACCCGCAGCTAAACCTTCCTAAAAAGCAACTTTACAGCCAGAGTGAGCTCAGCCCAGGCAACCCCTCCTGCCGAGCTCACGTTTCCAGCGAGGCAGGAAAGCTGCCAGGACCTGCTCCAGGCCACTGGGGCTGCCTGGAAGGCTCCAGGCTCCTTCCAGAGGCTTTTCCTGAAGGCTCTGGCACAGCTCAGCCCAGCTGAGCTCATCTGTCTGAGGGGGGGACATGGGGGGATGTCCCAGCTGGGCACCAGCAGGGCTCTGCTCCTCTCCAGCTGCCCCAGGGCAGTGCCAGGGGTGCCAGGCATGGGCTGGGTGCTGCCAAAACTGCTCCAGGGCAATGCCAGGGGTGCCAGGCATGGGCTGGGTGCTGCCACAGCTGCTCCAGAGCAGTGCCAGGGGCACAGCTGGTGCCAGACCTGGGCTGGGTGCTGCCACAGCTGCTCCAGAGCAGTGCCAGGGGCACAGCTGGTACCAGACATGGCACAGCTGGTGCCAGACATGGGCTGGGTGCTGCCAAAACTGCCCCAGAGCAGTGCCAGGGGTGCCAGGCATGGTCTGGGTGCTGCCACAGCTGCTCCAGAGCAGTGCCAGGCATGGACCAGGCAGTGCCAGGGGCACAGATGGTGCCAGGCATGGGCTGGGTGCTGCCAAAATTGCTCCAGAGCAGTGCCAGGGGTGCCAGGCATGGGCTGGGTGCTGCCAAAACTGCTCCAGAGCAGTGCCAGGCATGGTGTGGGTGCTGCCACAGCTGCCCCATAGCAGTGCCAGGGGCACAGCTGGTGCCAGGAATGGTCTGGGTGCTGCCACAGCTGCTCCAGGAGCTGCCCCAGAGCCACAGAAAAGCTCTGCCAGGGGCTCCAGGCCAGCTGAGAGAGCTCAAAAAGCGTTCCAAGCTCCCCTGTGAGCAGCAGAGCTTTCCAGGCACAGAGCAGGGTCACTGCCAGGAGGATCCGAACCCTGCCAGGCTCTGCTGTGGGGTGGACGTGGTGCCAGCAGCCAGGAAGGGACAAACCCCGGCCCCAAGGCTGGAGTGCAGCTGCTCTGCTTGGGAGGAGGCAGCTCTGTGAGCCCACAGGAGCTGAGTGGGCTGAGGGGACTTCTGCACTTACAAAAGCCCCTCCTAAAAGCATCAAAGAGCTGCTGCAAGAGGCCAAAGCCTCCAGAAATTTCCCCTAAGCAGTCCAGTCCTCAAAGCCAGCACTCACTAAATGAGGTAACACAAAGCAATCGGGGTTCCTGGGGCTGGGTGTTGTAATGTGGGGAAATCCTGGAACTGTTTCCCATCCCAGGAAAGCCAGACAGACCCAGTGGCACTGTCCCAGGCCGTGGTGGTGACCCTGAGCTGGGGACACTTTGGGGTTTGCTGAGGCAGCCAGAGTTGCAGGAGGCATTTCTGGGAGCTGCAGTTCCTGCTGCTGCTGTGCAAGGGCCTTCCCAGAACACAGAGGACTCGCAGGAAACCACTGCAGCCAAATCCCCCCCGGTAATGAAATGCAGATGCTCAAAGTGGGATGGGGAACAAACTCCAGCATTCCCAGAAGCTGAACACAACCAGAACCCAGCGAGCCCAGGGAGACAGAGGCAGGTTTGAGCAGGGATGCAGTCCTGGGCTGCTGGGCTCAGCTCCCCTGGGTGGCACCCCTGGCCTGAGAGGGACAAAGCTGGGGTTCAGCTGTCACAAAACTGTCATCCCAAACTGGGAAGGCAAAGAACTGCTCCAGAAAGGAATCAGGCTAACCCTAACCCTAACCCAGCACAGCCAGCAAACACCACAAGAGCCTTCCCTCACCCCCGGGTGAAGTCCTCTGGCAGAAGCAGAGCTTGCCCACGCTCTCACCAGGGAGGTTTTGGCTCTCTGACCTGCTCCAGGAGGCTGGGGGGCACAGGCACCACCATTCCCACTTCCAACAGCTCCACTTCCCCGAAGCACAGCCCTCCTGAAGCTGCCCCAGCCTTCTTTTCCAGCAATTTCCACCCCCTTTCCCCCGCAGTGGAAATCCCAGTGACATCCTCCTGAGCGAAGGGAAACTATTTCAACACCAAGGAGAAACAAATACTGGTGAGTGCGAGCAGCAGAGCTCTGAGCAGGCCTCCCTTCCAAAAATAGCAGCCTTTTGGTGGGAAATTTCTGCGAGTGCAGCTCAGCCAAAGCACAAATCCAGTTTTTCCAAGTGATGCCCTTTGCCAGTTTGGCTCCCATCTCTCCCTGCTGGCAGGAGCACCAAGGGCTTTCCTGCTGGAACATCAGGTGAGCTTTGCTTTGCTGATGCCAGGACAAGCCAGAATCAGAAACCCAGACCAGATTCTCTTGCTCAGAAAGGGGTGGAAATGATTTTTTAAATTTTTTTTCCACACCACCCAGAGAAAAGCAAATCCCACAAAGGCCTTGATGTTTGTGGAAGAGCCAGGAGGCAGAGCCCAGCACAAAGGGCTGCACTAAGCAGACCTGACAGCCACTGGAAGTGATTATGGTGCCCTGACATTCCTAAATATCCTCATTAGCTACTCGGGGGTGAGGGCAAAGACAACTCTGTGGCACAGAGACTCCCTGCAGGCTGCTTTTTTCCCAAGGCATATTAAGGCTCTTTTTTCCCCCTCACCACAAAGTGCCAGGGGTTATCCCATCTGTTCCTTGGGCATTAAACCACCGGTGATGGACACCTCCCAAACACCACGGGAGGAAGCCCAGGCTGCCCATCAGCCTGAGTTCATTCCATTGCTCTTTCCCTCTCTCTGGATGTCCCCTGGGGCTGCACGGGACAGTGTGGGAGCCTCTCAGCACCCTCAGTCCTGAGCTCTGCCTGTGGGGTTCCTGATCTTCCACCCAAGAGTTCTGGAGGGACAGAGAAATCCTGGGGATTTAACACTCACTGGGCACCCTGCCAGCAGCCCCAGAGGTTCCAGAGGTTCTCCAGGCCAGGAGCTGGCTGGTTCAGCAGGTAAGAGCTGGAATGTGCTCCCAAACAGACCAGGGAAAGCTCCTGCCGTGCCCAAACCAGCCTGGGCTTTGCTGGAGCCCCGTCCTACCTGGCAGGAAGGGGATGATCCTCTGCTTGGGGTCCTTCTGGCCTCCTTCCATCGGGAACTTGTCCAGCATCTGCATCTAGAAAAGGAAATGCAAGAGAGGTGAGGGAAGGCAGGGATCCACAGGTCACAGGGACACTCTGCCCGAGGGGACAGAGCAGGAGAGGAGGCAGAACCTGCCCAGAGACATCCAAGCATTCCCTCCTTGGAGAGAGAGATGCAAACTCCCCTTTGGTTTCCCTTGGATCTGAAGGGTCTCCCAGGGTTTCTGCAGCTCCCTGGTCCCCAGGGCATTGAAGTGGGTCTGGCTGTCTCTGTTGGAGCTCTCTGCCTAAATAATTCAGCATTTATGGAAGCACTGGAGACAGCCTGCCCAGGAAGCGTCCTGAGCCCTCTGCAGCCCTGCACATGCAGTAGTTACACCTTTTTCCCTTGGATCTCAAACACTGGGATGAGTTATTGAGGTTTGGTGCAGAGGGGACAGACAAAAGGAGGTATTTACCCCTGCGTTTGGAGAAGAAATTAAAAACTCCCCCAGGACTCCCAAAGACAACAGGAAAAGCAGAAAGAGCCCTCAGAGTGAAAACAAGAGAACCCAAAAACAGGGTGGCACTGAGCACAGCTGGGCTGTGCCCACAGCTGCTTCTCAAAACAGCTGGGAGGGGTTTGGAAGGAAGAAAATGTCCCCAGACCTGGCCCCAGCCAGGGACTGTGGTGACATCACAGCAGCCCCAGGGAGGAGCAGAAGGGGCCATCCAGGATCCTGGGGAGATGGGCAGACAGGGCAGCAGAGATGCAGACAGACACAAAACATGGGAGAGCACAGAGGGGCCAAGTCTCGCTCTCATCAAGGCACTCAGCCAGCTCAGGGAGAGAAATGAAGGAAAAAAAAAACACCCAAAAAAACTCCCAGTAACAACTGATCTATTGTTTCTCCCCTTCCAAGATTATTTTAAAGTATTTGTGACAGAGAAGGAAAAATAAAAAGGTTGGAGGGGAGGCATTTTGAAGAATTTTGGTGCCTTTGAAACGTGGGAAGCTGTTGTATCCCACTTTTTACTGAGCCCTTTGAGCAGGGAGAGGGATCCCAGACCCTGGAGCCAGGACTGGGGCATGGAACCCAAGAGGGGGATCCAACCCAGCCTTCCCACACCAGCACAGGGCACATTTATCCACATTTATCTCCACCACCAACTTATCTTATCAGCTAGCTGTTTTCCTTACCCAGGAATGTCTGGGCAGGGAGTCTGGAGTGAGGCAGAGTGTGAGAACTCCCCGTCCCCATCCCCAGCTGTGCATGAACAGAAAATACAGGAAAAATAAACCAGGAGAACACCCCGGGGATGGGCAGCCTTGGAAAAGCAGCTTTGGACCAACAGCTGGCAGGGAGCTGCTTCATTAACAGGAAACTGGTAAGATAATATCCTAATTAGCCCAATTAAGAGTGCTGCAGGGGATCCCAGGGAGGGGGGAATGTCCCTGCTCAGCAGGATGCCCGGGAAGCAGAGGCTGTGCCTGCAAAGGAGCTGATGGGGCAGGGCCAGAGGGTTTTACACCACGCAGACAGGGTGGCCCCAGAGATGTGGCTGCTGCAGGAGACGTCCCCAGGTGTCACAGCCTGTGAGAAGGACGTGTCACCTCCCAGCTGGAAAAAGCTTGGAGAAATCGCTGCCAAAAAACCCCAGGTCCCTGCAGGTACAGAGGGTGCCACGCTCTGCTTCTCCTCTGGTTTCCACAAGGCACTGGGAGAGCTTTTCCCTCTTTTCAAGATGATTTTCTGAATGAGACAAGAGAAATGGGCAGGAAGTGCTGCTCAGAAAGAGCCCGGGGAAGGACTCTGGCAGTGCCCAGCCCTGAGCAGAGCCCAGAGAGGGGACGGAGCCTCCCCATGGGGACATTCCAGAGCTGTCTGGGCACCGCTGTGCCCTGTGCCCTGCTGGGGCAGGGAGGTGGCACCAGGGACTCTCTGAGCTCCCTTCCAGCCTGGCCCATCCTGGGATTTGCTGTGCCTGACTGGCAGAGGTTCAGCCTCGACCCACACTGCTCCTTTGTGCTCCACAAGAGAGCTGCCCTGATCCCTGCCTCCAGCAGGCAGCCCTGCCATCCAGAGCACAGGAGCCATCTCTTGACACCACTCGAAGGGAAAATAGGGGAAAAAAAGGAGTTCAACAAAAAGGCTTCCCAGCCTGGCCGAGAGCAGTGGCAGAGGCACAAGGGACCCTTTGTTAGGACAGGAGCTGGGGAAGGCACAGACAGCACCAGCAGCAGCAGCAGCCAGGGAGCAGGATGAGCCTGGAGCAGGATGAGCCTGGGCCAGGGCTGCTGTGATCCCAGGGGAGCAGGGGATGGCACAGGGACAGCCAGGGATGGTACAGGGACAGCTGGGAATGGCACAGGGACAGCCGGGAATGGCAGAGACACAGCCGGGAATGGCACAGGCACAGCTGGGAATGGCACAGGCACAGCTGGGAATGGCAGAGGCACAGCTGGGAATGGCACAGGGACAGCCAGGGATGGCACAGGGACAGCCAGGAATGGCTCAGGGACAGCCAGGAATGGCACAGGGACAGATGGGAATGGCACAGGCACAGCCGGGAATGGCACAGGGACAGCTGGGAATGGCACAGCCGGGAATAGCACAGGGACAGCCAGGGAAGGCCCAGGGACAGCAGGGGNGAATGGCACAGGGACAGCCAGGAATGGCACAGGGACAGCAGGGAATGGCACAGGGACAGCCAGGGATGGCATGGGGACAGCCGGGAATGGCACAGGGACAGCCAGGAATGGCACAGGGACAGCAGGGAATGGCACAGGGACAGCCAGGGATGGCATGGGGACAGCCGGGAATGGCACAGGGACAGCCAGGAATGGCACAGGGACAGCAGGGAATGGCACAGGGACAGCCAGGGATGGCATGGGGACAGCTGGGAATGGCACAGGGACAGCCCCTGTGTCCCCGGGGCACAGACCCTGCACTGTCCCCATGACCCCACAGCCAGGGGGGCACAGTCCCGCTCCAAACTGCAGCCCCAGGGTCCCCCTGGCACCCAGCTGGGGTGGGACAGGCTGGCAGGTCCTGCCAGAAGCACACAGGTCCTGCCAGGAGCACACAGCCCTGTGGGGACACAAGGGACAGCTCCAGGCTGGGGACCAGGGACCTCTCCAAGCGTCCCTGCAGATCAAACACTGGGATGAGCTGGTGTGGGAAGGCTCTGCCAAGGAACAGGCTGGGAAGGGACACCTGGCAGCAGCTGACAGCTCCTGATGTTTGGTCTCTTTGAGATCCTTCAGGAGGCACCTTCTGAGACAGAGATCTGAAAATTCTGGCTGATCCCTTATAGCACCTCCTCTGCACCCTCAGGGCTGTCTGAACAAACAGGGGGTGAAGAAAATAAACCCCACAGCAGCCCAGAAGACAGAAGGGTTAACAAGGAGCAAGCTCAGATCCCAAAAGTGGGATGCCAGTCCTGGGGAAGGGTCCAGGGGTGCCACGGAATGGGAATTGCCCCCAGCAGCAGGGGCTGGCCCAGCTCCTGAGCAGTGTGAGGAGCCCCAGGGCACTCACACATCACCAGGAGAGGCTGCCCCGACCTCCCCAGCAAAGGAAATGGCATCACAGAGGCTGGATTGTGAAAACCCTCATGGAAAACTTGAAGCACCGCTCAGCAACTGACCAAAAAAAAGAATTAACTGAGCTCGGGGTGGGGAGAAAAAAAAGGGCCACACAACTCGTCAGCAGCTGCCACTGCAGGAGAGATTTCCTGTGGAATCCCAGGAAGCATTAGGCACACGCGATTTAATTTTCTAAAAATTATTTCCTCCATTTTCCAGCGGTATAAATCCCAAAATAAAAGCCCAAGTCCAACTGGCAGCTGCACTCTGCAAGGCTGAGCCCCTCAGCATCACCAGGATGCTCTGCAGGGCCCAGGGCAAGAGAGAAATTGCACAGAAGAGCTGAAGCACCTGCACTTGAGCCTTCAGCACAAGGCAGGGGAGGATCTCACCTCCATCCACCTCCTTCTCCTCCTTCCTGGCTCTCCAGGAATTCCAAGCTGGTTTTCTGCCACTTTGGGGCAGGGGATCAGCCCCAGAAGAGTCTCAAATCCTCTTTTTAACACCCAAACTCTTCCCTGAGGGAGGTATTCCCCAAAATCTGCTACAACAACGCATTTTCTTCCTCTCCAGAAATGCCAAGTACCAGCCCATGGTTGATGTTACAGCCTGCAGAGGGAAATGGGAGCACAAGGAATTCTCCATGAGTTGCACAACACCTTGTGTATTGAAAAATACCCGGTCTGGCTAATTTAACATGGTGAGAAATTACCTCCAAGTGAAACCCTAAGTGCTCAGCCAAAGGCAGTATTAAAACAATAAATTCCCCTCCTTTAATTACACCTCCAAGATCTGATTTCCACGCTGCCAGGTGAAGACAGCCACAAACCTCACTCCACATTCACTCCTCAGTGACTCAGCCCTCCTGCAAGGGCCTCCAGGTGCGGTCCCAGCGAGGCAGAAAGGCTCAGGGAGATGGAATTGTGACAGGGGTGACACCAGAGAGCATCCTTTAATGTTGGTTATTGCTCACTTGGCAATGCCAGGAGAGACCAGAATGTGGAAGTCACCACAACAGGGAGCCCTGCAGCACCCTGGGGTGGGAAGAGGGGCAGAGGGAAAACCCTGAGGTCAGCACAGCACCACAGAGCCCTGCAGCACCCTGGGGTGGGAAGAGGGGCAGAGGGAAAACCCTGGGGTCAGCACAGCACCACAGAGCCCTACAGCACCCTGGGGTGGGAAGAGGGGCAGAGGGAAAACCCTGGGGTCAGCACAGCACCACAGAGCCCTCAGCACCCACCCAGCTGGCACCAGCTCGGGTTTTCCCATTTTCTGGCTGGAAGGTCCCCACTGGAAGCTGTGGGTCACAGGGGAAGGGCAGACCCTGAGCTCTTCCCTGCCCCACGAGGTCTCCCCTGATCCAGCTGAGGGATCCAGCCCTCCCCACAGCCAGGAAAAGTCTGTGCTGCATCCCAGGGAGGGCAATGAGGGGACAGGCAAGCCTCGGGGATAATTATGTGGATAATGGGATAATGTGGATAATGGGAGAAACAGGCAAGGGGAGTAAGGAAAAAGGAGCAGCACTTCTTTGGATGGAGCAAAACAAGAGGTTAATTGTCCCCCTGTGCCCAGTCCCTGCAGAGGTTCACAGCCTTTTGCCAGGGGACCCCAAACTGCCAGAAATGCCTCCCCAAAAGCACGGGAGCAGTGATTTACAGCAGCCTGGTAGCCCTGAGAGAGCCTGGTGTCCTCCCCTGAAAGGGAGGGGAAAGGAGTGAGGAATCAGGAGTGTGGGGAAACACCTCATCCCTTCAGCTTCATCACCTTCCCTGCAAGGGCAGGGCAAGCCCAGCTCTCATTTCTGTCTCCCACTCCCCATCCAAGGGCACAGCTCCATTTCCTGGCTGCCCAGGGTGTGGGCATCACCTTCATCACTTTCCCTTCCCTGCAAGGGCAGGGCAAGCCCAGCTCTCATTTCTGTCTCCCACTCCCCATCCAAGGGCACAGCTCCATTTCCTGGCTGCCCAGGGTGTGTGGGTGGTGCTCAGAGCAGTCTGTGCTCTACCAGGATTTAACAATAGAAACAGGTCCTGGCCATTCCACCCCAAATCCCCCACTCTGAGCCACAGCACTCCCTCACACTGATTTACTGCTCAGCTCCTCCCCAGGCAGCATCAATCAGCTGCAAACTGGTTCATTTGGGATCCAGGGCTGCTGCCACACGATATAAATTGCAGGTCCTTCCACCAGCAAAGTGGCTGTGTTAGATTGATTAAAAGCACTCGGAGACGCCGGGTCTCACGTCAGCCCAGACCCACAAAACCTCCCCAAAACCCCAGGGCAAGGCAGGCACCTCCCCAGGGACACAGCCCATGGCAGGGGGCAGGAGAGGGGCCAGGCAGGAAGGAGGAGCTGAATTTCCAGAGCTTTTCCAACAATAAGTGGCTGGGGAGTGGAAGGGCATCGGCTCACCCTGGCTCAGGGAGAGAGGAAACAGGAGAACCTTTAACCATTGAATTACCCAAAGGCTCCCCAAAATCCACACTGCACTGTCAGCACCACAGCTCAGCTCCATCCCCAGGGGATGGAATTCTTCCCCTCCCATCTCTTTGGCCCCGTGGGTTTCCCCCAGGCTCCTCCTGGCTCAGACCCTGCCCTGCTGCCCCGGGATGTGCAGGGCTGGAAGCAGAGGCTGGCAGGGCTGGAAGCAGAGGCTGGCAGGGCCGGCTCCTGCAGCTGCTCTGCCAGGTTTCCAGAGGAAAGGAGAGCAAGGGTGCCAGGAGGGATGAATGAACACAGAACAGGCTCAGGAGCCAGCCCTCCTCTGCCCTGGGAGCAGCTGGGAACAAGGGACCATCCGAGGGGAAAAGGCAGAGATGGACTCACAACAAAGCCAGCAGAAGGAGAGGGAGATAAACCTGGAATAAAGCAGGAGCCATGGAGAGCTGTTCCCAGCCTGGAATAAAGCAGGGGCCATGGAGAGCTGTTCCCAGCCTGGAATGAGCCATGGAGAGCTGTTCCCAGCCTGGAATGAGCCATGGAGAGCTGTTCCCAGTCTGGAATGGGCCATGGAATGCTGTTCCCAGTCTGGAATGGGCCATGGAATGCTGTTCCCAGCCTGGAATGAGCCATGGAGAGCTGTTCCCAGCCTGGAATAAAGCAGGAGCCATGGAGAGCTGTTCCCAGCCTGGAATAAAGCAGGAGCCATGGAGAGCTGTTCCCAGCCTGGAATGAGCCATGGAGAGCTGTTCCCAGCCTGGAATAAAGCAGGAGCCATGGAGAGCTGTTCCCAGCCTGGAATGAGCCATGGAGAGCTGTTCCCAGCCTGGAATAAAGCAGGAGCCATGGAGAGCTGTTCCCAGCCTGGAATAAAGCAGGAGCCATGGAGAGCTGTTCCCAGCCTGGAATAAAGCAGGAGCCATGGAGAGCTGTTCCCAGCCTGGAATAAAGCAGGAGCCATGGAGAGCTGTTCCCAACCTAGAATAAGCCATGGAGAGCTGCTCCCAGCCTGCAATAAGCCATGGAATGTCGTTCCCAGCGTGGAATAGGCCATGGAATACTGTTTCCAGCCTGGAATAAGCCATGGAGAGCTTTCCCAGCCCTGCCCCAGACAGGTTTTATCCCTGGGAACCCAAGGCGGTTCCTCCTGCAGCGCTGCCCCCTGTCCCGGGTGTGGCTGGGCTGGGAATGCTCCCCCAGCCCCACTGCAGGGAGCCCAGCCTGGGGTCCCGGGGCCTCTCAGGGTTGCTGTTTCCTGAGATTTTCCTCGGGGTTGCTGTTCCCTGAGGTAATCAGGTTTTTGGTCTTCTCTTTACCCCTAAGTGTTTCACACTGGAGCCAGAGACGCCAAGCTGAGTCCACCAGTGCCTGTTCCAAGGTTGTTTATTCTTCATTATCTCAGTTCTGTCTCAGCTCTGCCAGGCCTCCCTGGCAGGGGCATTATCTCAGTTCTGTCTCAGCTCTGCCAGGCCTCCCTGGCAGGGGCATTATCTCAGTTCTGTCTCAGCTCTGCCAGGCCTCCCTGGCAGGGGCATTATCTCAGTTCTGTCTCAGCTCTGCCAGGCCTCCCTGGCAGGGGCATTATCTCNCCCCTGTCTGGTCTCCAAACCCTCCAGGGTGGCCACAGGGATGTTCTAGACTCCAATACCAGGGCAGGCACAGCTCCGTGTGCCAGGGACAGCACAGGGGGTGCCAGGCACAGCCCCAGCCCCAGCCCTGGCTGGTCCCTGGCAATGCAGTGGCTGCCTCTGCCAAGGGCTGAGCGCTATAAATGGGAGATACTTGGAGAGAGAAAGCAGTGAGGAGCCAGCTCTGAATGAGGCTGAAGTGCCCTGGGCTGTGCAGGAGCTTTGTGAGGGACAGAGGAGGGGAGGGATGAAGGTCTTTGAGGCACTGCTGGAAAAGCACCAACTGTTCCTTCTGCAAACACACAGAGCCCTTGGTTAATGGAAAGGGTTTCTCCTCCTGCTGGGTCCCAGGATGGGAATTCACTGTTCCCACACCTGTGCATGTGGTGGTTGAGCTGGTGGCTCTGGGTGCAGGCTGGGCACAGGGGACACAGCAGGGGCTGGTGGCAGGAGCCTGGCTGGGGGAAGCTGTGGCTTTCTCCCTGTCCTGGTAACGCAGGGCCTGCCTTTCCTCATCCAACTGCCTGAGAGCCAGATCCTGCTGATTTATTTTTGTGGGAGGGTGAAACCACGCAGTTCATTGCACACACAACTGCTCAGAACTTTGCTGAACTCAGTGAACCCTAGAGACAAAAAGAAAAAAAAAAAAAAAAATCCCCAAAGTGTTGAAATCAGATTCCTGTTACGAAAGAGCTCTTGAGAGAGCCCTGTTTACCATCCCTGGACACACAGAACCATGCAGCTCCTGCAGCCACAGCCATCAAAGAGGCTGCCCAGAGCAGGAGAGGGGGAATTCAGGCTGGCATTCCCACATTCCCACCTGCAGGAGCCCTGTGCTGCTGGGGGCACTTACTCAGCACTGCTGTTCTTTGCTCTCCAGATCAGAAGGATTAAGATAACACACACTTCACCTCTGAGAACTCCTGCCAGGAGCTTGGGTTAAATAATGGAGGAGGAGGAGAAAAAATTGGAGGAGGAAGGGAAGGAGACAGAGGCAGGCAAGCACTGAGCTCACAGTAATGGAAGTGAGAGGCTCATTTTAATTTTTCAGCTGCCTGATGAGAACAATTCCTCTTTGTGTGCCAGCTCCAGTCTTCAGAGCCCATTAAATGTGGTGGATTATTAAAAACCTCTCTGAATCCCTGAGACACAGACCTTCCCCTCTCCCTGCCTGGTGTCTGTGTGCACACAACAGGTAAGGAACCCCCTCCAGAAGGACCAGGCCCTGTTCCACATGGAGAAGGGCAGGCACACACCACTCCTCCTCTCCTGCTGCCAATTTTCTCATGGAAGTAGGCACCACTTCAACAGACTTTTTTTTTTTTTTTTTTTTTGTGTTCCACACAAAGCTGTTGGCCCCAGGGCTGCAGGACTCTCTCCAAGAGGACACAGCTCCAGGTGGGTCAGAGCTGAGAGTTTCCAGCTGAGAACCTGAAGGAGTTGTTAAACACATGGACAAACAAGAGAACTGGGAAACACAGACAGGAATGGGAGGGAGAGCCAGAGCCAGTGTTGCTTCAAATTCTCAGTTTTTCTGTCCCTGAACTGTGCAGTGAGCATGTTTAGCCCAGCCTGTGTCACGTCTTCAGCCCTGGCCTCAAAATTAAAGCTCTGTGCAGAGAAGCAGCCCCAGAACATCACCCTCTGCTCCAGCTGGGACAAGGAAAGGTTTTTGACTGCAAGGGGAAAAGCCTTGGGGCAGCCTGTCCCAAAGAGGGGCAGCCCTGAAACGTGCCAGGGACAGCTCTGGGGATGAGGATCTGCTCCAGGAGCAGGGACAGGAGAGAGGGAACGGCCTCAGGCTGGGCCAGGGGAGGCTCAGGGTGGGCAGCAGCAGGAATTTCCCCATGGAAAGGGCCAGGGGAGGCTCAGGGTGGGCAGCAGCAGGAATTTCCCCATGGAAAGGGAGCTCAGGCCTTGGCACTGCCCAGGGAGGTTTGGAGTGCCCATCCCTGGAGTGTCCCAGGAAAGGCTGGAGGTGGCACTGAGTGCTCTGGGCTGGGGACAGGGTGGGGATGACAGCCTGGGCTCTGATCCTGGAGCTCTTTTCCACCCTCAGGGATTCTGGGGAGTCAGACTGCAGCAGACTCCAGGCTTCCCTCTGTTCACTCTGTGTTTGCAGTGTCCTTCCTGCCTGCCTGGGGAGGGGAGGACACTTTGCCCCGTGGCTCTGCTGTCAGCACTTCCCATGCTCGTGTTTTCCTTGGCCCTGCTCCTGAAATAATTGTTTAGCCACAGGGGAAGGTGACAAAGGATTCAGCTGTGGCCCCACTGGGATATCAGGAGAAACTCATATGGAGCTGCAGCATCTCCCCAGCCCAGGCTCAGCCCCACCAAGCTCCTCTCTCCCACCTGGATCCAGAAACTTCCACATCCCTGCCAAGGAGCAGCCAAGGAGGGGGCACCAAACTTGACTCAGGGTTTGAGACAGCAAACCCTGCTCAGCCTCTGACAGGAGCATGGAAAGCACAGCCAGAGCCACTGGGAACACTGGGATAAGTGAACAAATATCCCAACCCAAACACGCGTGGACTGGGATTGCTCGAGGCTGTGAGGATGAATAAATCTGGATGGATTTTCCCCAGATAACGTGAAAGGCAGATTCTTGACACAGAGATCACCTGAGACTCAAATTTCCCCTTCTTCCTCCAGCACATCAAAAAGATCATCAGAACTGGACCTAGGAAAAATATTTTCCCCTCTTGCTGTTTTCAGAAGCAGCCAAACATTTCAGTCCTGCACTTATTTTGGGGGGAGGCTGTGTGGAATTTTTCCTTTTTTTTAAATAACCAGAGGCATGAATAATTTCCAGCATGGAAAATTTCTGCCTGAAGAGCCAAAATTGGCTTAGAATCATCCAAGAGTCACACAAGAAAGGCCTCCAGCAATGGCAACAGTCAGTGCAACCAAGCCTACCTAGAGCATTTTTTTCCACTGTGCTCAGAGGATCTGTTTCACTCCTTGCCTCTCAATCCAATTTCCACTGTCCTGCACCACAAGTTTAAAATGAGTTTAAATCACCAGGAAGCATGAGTGATAAGGGGGAAGGAAGGGAAAAACCACAGCTTCTCTCATTCTTTAAACAGAGCCAGAAAGGAGTGGTTGTGATTTTTTTGGGTGTTTTTTTCTTAAGAAAAAGCTGCAGGAACAGCAGAGGGGGGAGATGTTTGCTTTAAACTTTCCCAACTCCACTGTGATATATATCTGTAAGTATTTATAAAGTATCTCTGCTTCTAAAGGTGTTTTGCAGAGTGCCTGGTTCCAGTTTTCCCAGGAACCTGCACAGCCCCAGCCAGGATGGAGGGGATAGAGAGGGAGCACAGCCACGATTCCCGACATCCCTTCCCCACCTGGGGGCACAAAACCCCCCAGACCTGTGTCCCCCTTGCAGCAGACAGTGGGATGAGCGTGGCCACCACCTTGGAGCACCCTGAAGAGGAGAAGGAAGCCCGAGTTCCATTTCCTCCCAGGCCTGGCTGCTGCCCAGCAGCTGTTCCCTGTTTATTTACTGTGCTATTTCCTTGGTTACACCAGCAGCTGCTCAGGGCTTAACCCCTGCCTGGGCCACCCTCCCCGGGGCTGTGACCAGCACAGGGCAGGGCCAGCTGCCACCTCAGCACGGCCACTGCTGGGCAGGGGACAGGGCACTGCTGTAGTTTAAAATTTGGGGCGAATCCTGGGGAGGGTTCCCGGGAGCCTCTTGGGTGTTATAAAAGGAGGATTTCAATTCAGGGCACCACTGCTGTGCTGTGAGCAGCATCTGCCCCCATCCCTGAGCTTCCAGGAGCCAGCAGAGCCTGGGAAAGGCATCTGCATTCCCAGGGCTGGCTCTGCTGGGCAGGCTGCAGTTCCAGCAGGGTCTGCATGCTGAGCTCTCAGTCCATTCTCTCCTTTCCCTCTGGAATGCAGCCCCCAGTGATGCTCAGCTCCTCTCACAGGGCTCTGGGGGCAGAGGGTGCCCCAAACAGCCCAGGAAGGGCATTCCAGGGGCAGATGCTGCCAGCCCACAGACCCTTTGTGCATTTTCTTTTCTGCTCTGCACAGAGCCTGTTCCAGCAGCTCAGTTTCTGTTTTGGCTCATAAAGCCCAGCCAGACCCCTTGGCTCATCTCCACCGAGGAGGAGGTGGAAAACACCCTTTGCCTGCTCACCCAGAGCTCTGGTCTGGGTTTTGTGCAGTCCAGCCTGTCCCAATTGCCTTTCCAGCCTCCTCCCTCCCACTTCCATTTTCCTCCCGGCTCCCTCCTGCACCAGGAGGGAATTAAATCAGAACCACGGAACGGCCTGGGTTGGGAGGGACCTTACAGATCATTTAGTGGGCATGTGCAGGGACATATTTTACCACACCAGCTTGCCCAGAGCTCCATCCAGCCTCTTCTTGAACACTTCCAGGGATCCAGGTGCAGCCACGACTTCTCTGGGTACCCTGTGTGTTCCTCACAGGGAGGAATTTTTTTCCTTATATCGGATCTTCACCCATCCCCTCAAGTTTGGAGCCATTCCCCCTTGCCCTGTCACTTCATGCTTTTGTAAGAAGTCCCATCTCCATCCCCAAGGTACCAAAGCAGCTGCTGCCAGCTGCCCTCTGGGCTGCCAGGGGCAGTGGGCACCTCCCCAGGCCCTGCTCCAGGGAATCAAGGTTTTCCAGAGGCAGCCCTGCCCGGGCTGGCTGTGCCAGCAGCTGGGAAAGCCACGGGAGTGGAATTTGGACCTAACTCTAACAAAATCCTCCCCCAAGGCAAACAAACCCCCCCAATAAAAACCCCAGTGACTGCAGAGACCGAGCAGAACCCGAGAGCTCAGGTGAGCTCAGCCCTCCTCCCCCAGAGCAGAGGATTCCCTACCTGCAGGTCGAAGAACTTGCTGTACCGCCGGTAAATGACCTCGGTGGCCCCGTTGGACCAGGTGACCTTGATGATGTAAACCTGCAGGGAGCAGGGACAGGAATCAGAGCAGGGGACACCAAAAACCCCACCACAACCCCAAAAAGCTGCCAGTGCAGCCCCCGCTACCCCAACAACCAGGGTTGCTGTTCCCTGAGATTCTCCTTGGGGTTGCTGTTCCCCGAGGTAAGAAGGTTTTTCGTCTTCTCTCTGCCCTAAGTGGTTCACACCAGAGCCAGAGCAGACAGGCTGAGTCCACCAGTGCCTGTTCCAAGGGTGTTTATTCTTCATTATCTCAGTTCTGTCTCAGCTCTGCCAGGCCTCCCTGGCAGGGGCATTATCTCAGTTCTGTCTCAGCTCTGCCAGGCCTCCCTGGCAGGGGCATTATCTCAGTTCTGTCCCAGCTCTGCAGGGCATCCCCAGCAGAGCAGGACTGGGCGGCTCAGAGAGCCCCACACCTCATGTACAGCACCCCTGACCCAACCACATCCAAAATGAACTTTTTATTGACAGAATTTTACCAATGCCTACTACCTATGCTAACATGGCATTTCTACTCTAAACCAATCTCTAAAATCCAACTCAGCAAAAGATGGGGGACGAGAGCAAGAACAAGGAGCACAGGGGCCACTCCCCAATTCCTCCAGCTTGTCTCTTCAGCCCCAGATACTAAAAATCCCAGATTCTACATTTACATTCTATGATAAACTAAATACTACTTATTTTGAATTCTCTCAGCTTGTGATTCTTCACACACTGTGGGCATTCACTGCCATGGCAGGGATCAGAGGCAGTGTCCTCCTGGGCTCTGTGTGAGGCTCTGACCCCCCTGTACAGATCCCAGACCCCCTGTCCGGTCTGCAAACCCTCCAGGGTGGCCACAGGGATGTCCTGGACTCAAACACCCAACAACCAGGGGAACACTTCAGCCACACCACAACAGAGGCCAGCTTAAATCACTGAGCCCCACCATGCAGCTTAACCAAATGTTTATTTCTAGTGGTGAACTGAGCTCTGTGGCCCTGGAGAGGGGCACTCACTGAATGTGAAGTGACACTTCTGTGTAAAAGCACAGCACAAATCCCTCCAGGCACAGGAGTTAATAACTAAACCTTGGCCACCCCTTTTACAGCTGCAGCACCAAAATTGATGTTGAGATCCAAGGGCAGCACCTGCAGCAGCCTGGCTGCTGGAGCTGGGACAGTTCAAACCCCCAGGGTCTGAAATTCCACCTGCTTGGGTTTGGGTTTCTTACACCTGCTGGGGTGGAAATCAGTCCTGACCCTCAAAACGCCACACAATCAACCTCAGTTATTGCAGGTTATTCACACACCCCACACCAGGCTTTAACTGGTGATGAATGCAACACAAAACACCAAACCCAGCCCGTTCCATCCTTAATTCCCCTGCGAAGGACAAGCAGCAGATCACAGAATGAGGCAATGCTGGTCCAGTGTCCTCCCTTGTTTTTCACAGAGAGCAGAGATAACCCTTGATGAGGCACCAGTGGAACACCCAAGTGATCCAAATCTCAGACTGATAAAAGATTGACTGAGCAGAACCAAGGGTATTTTTTCCCCCTAACTCAAGTCCTTATTTCCACCAGAAATTCAAGTATCAATTCCTTGAAGAACCAAAAACGTTCAGAAGCCCAGGTGAGGGGACCTGCCTGAACTTCTACTGGTAAAATCAAGCATGAAGGCTCTTAAAAGCTGATGTTTTGGTACTTAAAACAGAATCCCTCAGTAGTTTCACCAGGTTTTTCCTGCTGAGATGGCCATTTCTCCAGATTCTGGAATGTGACCAGCATTCTAAACCAGCACCCAAACCCCAGCACCATCATGCAACACTCAGTGATTTGAGTTTATCAAAGCTACTCCAGCCCTGGACTGAAAATCCACCTGAGCTCTCACTGCTGCTCAGAGAGCTGACACAGCCTGAGCCACCACGGTGAGGACACACTCCTGAGGGGTGACAAACTCTGCCCAATGGAATCACTTCCAAATTACAACAGAAAAAAAGGCAGCAGGAGGGACCACGTTCTTATTGCTAAAATAAAGGATTTCCCTGCCTTCAAATTCAAGGTCTGCTGTTGTTGAACTTGGGCTGGAAGGGACCCTAAAGCTGATCCATGGGCAGGGACACCTCCCACTGTCCCAGGGAGATCAAACCCCCGGCCTTGGGCACTGCCAGGGACCCAGGGGCAGCCACAGCTTCTCTCCACCCCACAGGGGGGAATCCCTTCCCAATATCCCACCTAAACCTGCTCTCTCCATCCCCTGCTCTGCTTCATTCACAACCTCTCACTCTGAGATGAGGGCCCTGCCCATCTCTGTATGAGCACAACGAGGACAGACGGGCTCTCCAGGACAACATCTGCTCCAGCTGTGGAGGCCTGGGAGGGCCAGGCCGTGCCCTCCAGCCAACCAAGGGTTAACCCGAGGTTCACACAAATTCAAACTCCTCTCCCCTCTCCCCAGGACGTGCTGCTGGGCCAGCATGAGCTCATGTGGGCTGGGAGCTCAGCTGATATCCCAGTTTTGGGAGCAGTCCCCAGCACTCCTCGGGGTTATATCACCGCTGGCTGCCTGCCTGCAGAGAGCCTTCCAGGAGGAGCCAGCTTCTCCTCTTTGTTTATTCCCAGCCTGCCTTTATTTGGAGTCAACATCTTATTAGGCTGGGATTTTAATCAGGATGTGGATAGACTCGAGCCAAAACAATTCAGAGCTCTTCAGGGTAATAGAGGCACGAGGTCTGAGGGCACCCCAGGCTTCCCCTGCAGCTGGGGAAGGTTTCTGGGAGGGATGAGCTCACTGCTGCTCTGCTGAACTGCACATCTCCCACAGGTCAGGAGAGCAGAAAGCTCTCCAGGGGTGTCTCCTCAACCCAGGAAAGCAGAGAAGATGGGGAAAGCCAAAGGAACAGGAGCTGCTCAGTATCTGTAAAACCTGGGGGAAGCCAGACTCCTCTCTCCTTGGGGATATTCCTCATCCTTCCAGCAGCCCCGTCCCACCAAGGGTCAGAACCACCACTGGTCTCTCCCAGTTTCTAATCCAGTCCCTGCTGTCCCAGAAACAAAAAAACAAAACCAAAACAAACCAAACAAAACAAAAAACCCCCAAAAACCCCAAAAAACAACACAACCAAAAAAACCCCCCAAAAAAACCCAAACCAAAACAAAACAAAAAATCCCCCCCAAAAAAACCAAAAAACCCAAACAAACAAACAAACAAAACAAAACAAAAAAACCTACAATAAACCCCAAAAAACCCAAAAAACAAGCAAAACAAAACAACAACAAAAACAAAACAAAACCACAAAAACACCAAAACAAGACCACAAAACTCAATTCTGGTGTTCACCTACGGACAAGAGCAGGTTTGGAAAGGTTTGAGCAGTGCACCCATCACCCAGTGAGCGTTTGCAGAGCACATGAGGCACTGAGCTCCCACAGAGCCATAAATCCCTTCCCTTGTTTTTGGAAGACACTTCCCATGACCAAGAGGGCTTTGAAACCACTGCTGTGGGTCTGAGGCTTCCCCTCCTGGCCTGGCACTGCACCATGTCCTGCCAGCAGCAACCCAAAAAACCCGAATTTTGTCCCAGTAGGAGCCACCCCACCGGCCGCCCCCTCAGCCCTGCAGAGGCTGCTCTGAGGAGAGGCTTTTTCCCAGCTCATGTGTGGGTGAGGACATGTGGAAGCAGTTATTCCATGGGTCTGTCCAAATCCCAAAAATCCAAATATCTGCAGCCCTTTCCGGGCCTGCTGTGGGGTCTGCAGCAGGGAAGGGAAGGAGCCACCCAGGAATGGTGGCTGCCCTTCCTCCTTCCCTCTGGAAAGGATTCCCTGCCCTCCTCTCTGCCCTGAGAGCCTCCAGTCCTGGCAGCTACAGAAGCCAAAAGGGGACAATTTTGGAGGTGCAGGTGGATCTTGTTTAATACCAGATCAGAGGAGCATTTCTCATGAACACCAAACTCTCTCCATGCTCCCGTCCCTTGGAGGACAGAAATGGAACAGATCCTTGACAGAAAATGGAAACTTGAAGATGCAAAAGGCTGAGTACAACAGACTCCACCAGAGCTGGGCTCCCAAACTCCTTGGGATCCCTCCATCACCAGGAAATGGTCACAAACCACTAATTCAGTTCCCAGCTGAGCAATGTGACATCAGGACCACCAGCCACTGCCCAGGGCTCACCTTGCTCATCCTGGATGCCCTCAATGGGAATATAATATGGAAAAAGGCCCAGGAAGGGGATCTTCCTGAGGGCAGCAAGAGCTCGGTCCCCTCCATCATCACCCAGAATTTGTCACTGCTGTCCCCTCCCCAGCACCTCTCCCAGAGGGAGGATAGGCCAATGGAAAATGGGGCTGAAAACCTCTGGAAGGGAACTGTCAGAAAAATGTCAGTTTGCTGCAAGGAATGCAAACGGCACCTGGCCAAGCGTACAGAGCTGTCAGAGGGAGCTGAGAGGGCTCTGCAGCCCCAGGGAACGCTCCTGACAGGAGAGAGCCAGGGGAGAGACAGGGGAGAGCCGGGGGAGAGCCGGGGGAGAGAGACAGGGGAGAGAGACAGGGGAGAGCCAGGGGAGAGCCAGGGGAG
>VXBR01001849.1:11726-30228 GCA_013400215.1 Cisticola juncidis | reverse complement strand
CGAGCCCGCCCCGCAGCGCCCGCCCCGGGCGGGATCCATCGGATCCCGGACCGGGATGGATCCGGGGGCGCGGCGTCCCTGCGGGGAGGGGTCCCGGTGTGCGCCCCCCGTACCTGTGCGTGCGCTCCGTCACCCGCGGCGGCTCCAGATGTGCACCCCTGTCCCAGCGCGGCAGTGCCCGCATTCCTGGAGGAGGCAGGGAATGAGCAGGAAAAAAATCTGTGCTGGTCAGGCCAGGGCCGGGACGAGCCGCATACCTGAGTGAGAGACTGCGTGCAAGGGCGTGCAGGGACAGGGGGAGGGGGAACGGCTCCAAACTGAGAGCAGGCTAAGATTAGATATCGGGAAGGAATTCCTTACCTTGGTAAAGAGGCCCTGGTGCAGGTGGTCCAGGGAAGTTCCATCTGTGGAAGTCTCCAAGGCCAGGCTGGACAGGGCTTGGAGCACCCTGGGGTAGTGGAAGGTGTCCCTGCCCATGGAATGGGATGATCTCTGAGCTCCCTTCCATGAACCAGTCCATGATTCTACCCCTGTGAGCCAGGAGCTGAGCCCCTGCACCCAGCTCTGCTCCTGGCAGCCTCCCCTCGTGCCCTGCTCTGTGCCCTGCTCCGTGCCCAGCTGTGCCCTTGTGCCAGCAGAGCAGCCAGGGCAGTGCCCAGGCGCTTCTCTCCATCACCACTTGCCCGTGGCCTCCGCCTTCCCAGCAGCTCCTCAACACGTGGCATAACCACAGCTCTCTCCCCCGTTGGGCTTTTAATTACATTATAAAGTTACTCAAGGCTTACACTGGCAGGTCATTAGTTTTCATATGAATTTAATTTAATCATAAACAACTCATCTCACTCCTTAGCGGCTCCTTAAATGTGGCTCTTTTTAATACTATTAACTTTGCTGCAGCCACCCCAGAGAATTAATGGAGGAGCAGGCAGTTTGCCAGTGCTTTATTGCCCCTCCCCAAGGGCTCGTCTTCATCCTCCTGCCCCTCAGCAGAGCCCCAGCCCACAGTGCCCCTGCAGAGGGGGCTGCAGAAGGGTTGCTGGGCTGTCTAAGGGGACATCAGGTCACTGGTGACCCCAGCCCTGGTGCCTGCTGGGGTGCAGACACAGCACTGGGATACTGCTGGAGCAGCTTCAGGTCACCCTCACTCTGCCCTGGCCATCACTCCTCAGCCAGAGGTGTTTTGAGGGCAGGAGGATGTGGAGGTGAGCTGTGGAATTCTCCCTTCCTTCTGTCAGTGTGACATTGGTGTGGGATGCTGGGGCTGGACCTGGGAGTGCTCAGGAAGAGCCTGGGATAGCACCAACATCTGGAACTGCAGCTCCTGATGTTGTTGGCGTGTCCAAGCTGGAGAAGAGGAAGTTTTATTAGTTTAAAAGCCCTGAAAGCTGCACAAATCCTCTAGAGGATGGTGAGGAAAACATCCAAAGCAGCTGGTAAGAGAGGGAGTGTACACTGAGACAGCTGATTAAGAGAGGAATGAAACCAGGTCTGGTCTTCACATGCTGAAAAGAAGAATTAAAGTAGAAAAGCACTTTAGCATCAGCATTATCATCCCCCCCACAGCCTGCTGAAGGGATTCCATCACTCCTGGCAGCACCAGGCACTGCCTGCAGCCTCCCAGCTAATGAGCACCCAGGAACCAGCAGGGCTTGGAGAGCATCACAGCTCAGGCTGCAAAATGGCTCCTGGGTTTAATTAACAAGTCTAATGAGGGCTGTTGAGAGGAGTGGAGAGTGGCTGTGCATGCTGACCAGGTCACCTCCCTGGGGAGAGGTGCTGGGAAGGACTGTGGAGAGGCAGAGCCTGCCTTGGGCTCTGCTGTGCCTCAGTCATTTGTCAAGGAATCTGTCAAGGATTTGCAAGGGAGCCCAAATGGGGGTGTGGGAGTGACCTGGAGTCCTGTGCTGGGCCCTCACCTCTGGGGATGCTGCTGCAGGACAGCAGAGCAGTGGCAGCAGCACGTCCCACAGAAAGGCTGCGTGGTGCAGGTGCAGCTGAGGGGAGTTTCAGGATAAGCATCCACCCCCTGCTGCCCTAACCAGAGGCTGAAGCTTCACAAAGCCAAATAAAATAAAATAACTACGATAAAATAACTACACAGGAGAGGTCACGACCTGCACAAGAGCCAGGCTCGTGCACTCTCCCTTGTGTCTGTCAGGAGCAGCTGAGCAATTTAGGACAAGAGGGCAAACCACTTCTGAAACACCATCCCTCAGCTCGGGGGGACAGACGGGTTTCTGCACAGCTGTAAAGGTCTCCAGCTGTTTGGGCACAGCTGGGCAGTCCCTGAGGGCTGCCTGGTGTCAGGGAGGGGATGGAATGGGGAAGCAGTGCCCCACCACCAGCCCTGAGTGCAGAGGGAATTCTGTCTGCAGCCATCCTGGCACGGAGAGCCCACTGCTGCTGCTGGCTTCTCAATTTTAGAATTGGGAGGTTGTGCCAGGTGACTGAATGTTCTGGTCCCCTCTGTGTACAGAACAAATGCAGCCACCTCACAAAAATCAGTCCAAATGGATGCTCCTGTCCCTACAGAGGACACAGCCCTGCAGCTGAGATTTCCCACTTCACCAGGGCTGGATCTCTCTGATTCTCAGCTGTCACCAGGAATGATTTTCCACTGCTGTGAGCCCTGAATTGCAGGGCTGAGGTGGCTCCTATCAGAGCCAGGCTGGCAGCAGGCAGCAACCCTCCTGCCCATGCAGGGCATGCTCAGCCCTCAGATGGGAAACCCCCGAGGAAAAGGCTGGAAAAGCGCTGAAACTCCGAGGGAAAGCAGAGATCTGATGGAAGGGGAGCCACGGAGAGTGCCAAACCCGGGAAAGGAGCCGGGGAGCCCTGCAGGAGCTCCAGTGCGGTGCCATCTAGTGAGCGACGGGAGCAGCAGCAAACACCGCTCCTGCCAGCCTGGGAATCGCCTCCAGAGCAGCCCAGCAAGGGCTGCCAGGGCACAGGGTCCCCAAAATCCACCCCCATCCCAGCCAGGAGAGGGGCAAACACCTGCAGCAAGGCAGGGCCAGCACCTGCAGAGAGGCGTGGATCGCCCAAGCCGCGGGGAGTTTGGAGAATAAAGCAGCAGCACACAGCAGAATTTGGCTTCAGAGGGTGCAGATGACCCTCAAGGACTCCTGCAGAGACAGAGGGAGCGCGGATGCAGCCGTGGGTGGGAGGAAAGCACTCAGGAACACTCAGGAACAAGCCCCAGGGCTCTCCCTGCCTGCCCTGCTTTTCTTCCCCCCAGAGAATTCCCTCAGCAGCAGCTGCAAAAGCCCTTGGGCAGCCCGGAGGAGTTTGGAGCCCAGATGTGACAGGACCTAAACCACAGGGGATGCTGCAGCTGCTGCAGCACCAGGAACTTCTCAGGGCTGTCAGCTCTGGTTTTAGGAATGAAGAAATATTTTTACTTTAGCTCTGTTTTCAGCGTAGCGCCCAGACGAAATGGTAGTTAACAGTTATTTCTGGAATATACAGTACTTACAAATACATGTTAAATCCTCATGGTTGAAGCTCCCCTCAGGCACTGCCAAGGACATGCAGGTGAAGTTAAATATTCCCAGATCTCCTGCTTCCCTGGGACACACTGAGAGAGACCAGGAGACAGTGCAGTCCTGCTATACATAAACAAAATTATTAATTATGTGTCCTCATTTATTCCATTCCTTACTATCTCGTGGAGCAAGGAGACAGGAACCCTCAGGCTTTGCTCACCCTCCTCCTTCTGCTCATTTAAAACCTCACCAGCAACACCTTGCAATCCCAATCCCATCTCCTTTTCAGCACCTCACCTGAACTCACATCCTGCATTTTTCCCTGGGGTGGACATTGACAGCAAGGCACGAAATCCAAGGTTAAATTGGCAGCTTCTGGCACAGCCTTCCAGAAGTGAGGGCAAACCCTCACCAGCTCCGTGCCAAAGCTGCCCTAATTTAATGTGGTGTGTCCTTGAGAGAAATCAATGGCAGCAGCAGGTGAAAAGGTCTGAGCAGGGAACAAAGGGCACTTGGGTTCTGTGGTGGGAGCTTTCCTGGGCAGCCCAGGGGAGGAGGCAGAGATTTCCCCCTGCATCCCAAACCAGGATTTTTTAATGCTCCTGAGCAGAGGAGAGCATGGGAGGACACAAGGAAGCATCCCTAGTTCCCCCTTGTCCCACCAAAAGAAGGGAACTGAGCCGTGGTCTGAGATCCCTGTTAAATTAAGCCAGGCCAGCTAATTAAAAGGGAGGAGGATGCGTGCAGATTGCTCTGCTCTCAGGGTGCAATACTCACTGCTCGCCGAGCAGGGTCAGCCCAGCACCGTCTGAGCACTGCAGCCTTCCAGGGAAGGGCTGCTCCCCTTCAGCCCGCCGGGATTTTACCCTGCCGGCACGGATGTCCCTGTCCCCGAGCAGCAGCAGAGGCTCCAGCTCGGTTTAAAAGAACTGGAGAATCACCCTTGCAAAGCCCAAATGCCAAAAGTTTTTCTAAGTCAGTAAAACCCCGAGCAGAAGCAAAGCTGATCTGAGGTCACAGCAGGAACTAAATCAAAGCCATGCCCAGGTTTCTCAGTCTGTTACTTTATTAGAGAGGTCTTTACATCATAGTGGTGGCCCCACTGGAGATATTTTACAAAATATTTTATAAAAACCCTTTTTATTCGAAGCGACATTTTTTAAAATAATGTCCACCCCCCCTGAAAAGCAAGCTGGGTTTAAAGGTGGTTCCTTCTGAACAGGGAACAACAAATAAATCCTCTTTTGAAAGGAGGGAAAATGCTAACCTCACTGTAAACATGACAACCAGATGATGTGCCCCCCTTCTGGGCAAGGGACAGGGTACTGGAGACAGAGAGAGAACACAAAATACAAAACTGAGGGCACAGAACCATTCCTACCTGTGTGTCACTCTCTAAGCTGAAACTCAGCTTTACCAGACTGACCACAGGGGCACTGGATCAGCTTTGGGAGCCCCCAGGAGCAGCCTTTCCTCATGGCTGCAGGATGTGCAGAGAGGGATGAGGCTCCCGGGGCTGGCGGAGAGGCAGCAGTGCCCTGCAGCTGGGGAGGTGACAGTGCTGCAGGACAGCCCTGCAGGGCCCTTCAGGGACAGGCTCTGACTGCTGTGACACAGCCCCTGCACAGACCCCAGCAGGACCAGGACCAGGACCAGGACCACACCCACACCCACTGGGGCTGCTCTAACACGTTCCTAATGTGATTAAAAGCCTCCACTCAGCCCTCTTGTCCCATCCAGGAATATCCCTTTGCACCCATTAACCTTACATCAGTTCCCAGCCTGGTGTTTTCACCCCTGAAAGGGACAATCCAGGCTTTTGGAGATGGGGCAGGAACCCTTCCTGTGTTTGTTAACAGAGACATCACAGCTGTGAGATCAGAGGTCACCTGGGATGGCCCGAGGAGATAGTCTTGGTAGCTTGCAGGAAGGTTATAAATATGGATTGGGAGCTCTAAAAGGGTAGGAAATGCACTCCCCATACACAGATTAAAGACCTGGGGGCTGCCTGCTTCAGCCCAGTACCTAGAAGTGAGGCACATCACATACCACCTTTCCCTGAAATGCCAGTAAATCAACAGACAGGACTTCAAAATAACAACTTTTTTTTTTTTTTTAAGCAGAAATATTTTTTTCTTGCTAAAGAAACAGGTCTTAAACAAACAATGTTGTCCAGAGAAAAATTTAAGTGCTGCCTTACACCTCTGGGTTGTGTAAAGAAGGTGCTGCCAGTGGGGTCCCTGACCCCTCCCCAGCTCTGTGCTCCCAGCCCCACCCAGCAGCTCAGCCAAGCCCTGCCTTGTGCTGGGGAGGGGACACAAAGGACAGAGGACCTGCTCTGCCACTCTGCCCACGACTCCCAGCCAGGAGAACCATCCAGAAAGCTGTGGCACATCACAAGGAGATGAGACACCATGGACAAGGAGCTGCTGGGAGCAACGAGCCCTTTTTGCATCTCCTCCTGCTCCTCTGCTCCTCCCAAAGGATGCTGTGGTGCCATAACCCACTGGCCAGGTTTTCCCACACAGAAAGGATTTAAAATCAGCCTCAAGCATCTGTGTGATCACGGGAGCTGTGGCAGTAACAGCCTTCACCCCAAAGGCACGTGACAGTGACAGACTTCACCGTGTCACCGAGGACCGGGCGCTGTCCCCAGCCTCCCCCTCTGCACCCGCACTCCCAGTTCCTCCAGAACCAAAGCCTGCAGCCAGCTGGGCAGGGGAATCACCCCAGAAGCCATAACAGAGTTAGCTCAGAGCCACGGGGGCTGTGCTGCCCGTGGTCACTGCAAAGGAGGAGCAGAAGCATCTCTGGGAGGACATCCAGCGCCTTTCTGCACAGTCTGTGTGGGGAGGAGGAGGAAACAGAAAACCCAGCCCTCCTCCCTGGGCAAAACCCCCAAATCTCTGTCTCTCTGTGGCAAAAAAAAAGGGGCCACGGTGCAGAGGAGTAAGTCTAAGGTCAAGGTGATAATGCCAAAGCTGCTCTGCCCCAGGCCAGGCCTTACAAAGGACTGGGACAGGAGCAGCCAGGGTGGAGATGGAGGTGCCAGCCCTGCCCTGAGGGGCTGTTTCTCCTGATCACAGTGCTCACTGCTCCAGCCTGAGCTGCCAAACCCACCGAGCACCAGGCTCACCCAGGGAGCATCCAGCCATCAGTGCAAGAACAATCCAGGCAGGGCCGTGCCCCAGTTCCCAGCCTGGAGCTGCTGGGAAAGCCAGCCCCAGTTCCAGCCAGCCCCAGTTCCAGCCAGCCCCACCAGCGCAGAGCCACGTTTGTCCCGGGCAGAGCCGGGGACAGGAGGGTGCCGTGGTGAGGAGGGGCTGCTCAGAGGGGCTTCCAAGTCCAAGGTGCCCCTGCAGCCCAGGAGGACACGGCCAGTGCCAGCTGGTGGCTGCCAGGTGTTACAAGCTCTCTGAGGAGCTGAAGGGGACGAACTTGGCGTGTTTGGTTGGGGACACTGGCACCTGTCCATCGGCCTCCTCACTCAGCTTGAAGAACATCTCCTGCTCCCGCTTCTTCTGGTTCAGCTCATCCTCCAGGGCCTGGAGCAAAGAGAACAACACAGGGGCTGTGTTTGGGGCTGTTCTGGAGCTCTGGGCTGTCCCCTGCAGCCAGCCAGGACACCCTGCTCACACCCAGGAGCTCCCACCTTCTTCCGAGGTCTCAGCTTGTCTCTCCACTCCTTCATGTGCTGGTTGTGGTTCTCGTCCAGGGACTTCAGCTTCTGGGTTTCGTGCTCGATCAGGAGGTGACACTTCTCATTCTGAAAACACAAACACAACCAAATCAGCCAAATCAACCAAACACAGCCCCCATCAAGCAGTGCACATGTACTGATCCAGTGGTCAGACAGGATTTCTCTTGTGCAGAGACCAGCAGAGCTCTGAGCTCCACGTTTAGACATGGTGACAAAAACCTCTCAAGGCAAGAGCAAGGGGACATCAACTCCTGCCAGTCCTGTGCAGCCACTTCTCCAGAGGCTGAGACCTGCACAGGCAGCTCTGGGAGACCAAGGCGGGAGGGATGAGTACCTGGAGGTGCTGGAGCTCGTTGGTGTTGCTCTCACACTGGGCCTGCATGTCCTTCATCTGCGACTCGTGCTTCTGCTGCTGCTGCAGCCGCTCGGCCTTCTGCCTCTTCTCCTCCTGCAGAGCAAACTGGCAGAGAGAACAGCAGGTGTGGGCAGCACAGCCCTGGTCTCTGGGGCTGCCTGGGAGACCAGCCCAACCTCCATTATCACACAGGAAAGAAGGAAAAACCCTGGGGATGCTTCCCAACACAAGCCACGGCGGAGACAGCGCTGACCACCCACGGGTGATGCCACAAAGCAGCGCCCTCTCACCGAGCAGTGAGCTAAAATCTGGAAACACCCACACTCCCCCGAACCCCCTTCTCCCCTCAGCAAACCCCTGGTGCCTTTTCCAGGGCCTGACCTGTTTGATCTTCTCCCTCTGCTCAGAGGCGCTGCCGCTGGAGTGGATGTGGAGGCTCTTCTTGTACATGGCCATGCGCGTCTTGCCCTCGCTGCGCTGGATCTTGGGCAGCCGGGCCCTCTCCTGCTGCTGCCTGGCCCTCAGCTGCTCCAGCATGCGCTGGTTGTAGCGCTGCATCTGCTCCCTTTCCTGCAGACACAGGGGTTTGTTTTTCTCCTGGTAGCTTCAGTCGGTCTCGGCTGCCTTGGTTGTTCTTGGGTAGGAGGGCACCTACGTGTCCCCCTGCCCAAAGAAACCCCAGCAAAGCTCCCAGGCACAGGCCACACTTAGCAAGCTCAGTTACAGTGATGTACAGCTCTTAGCAGTGCTCAGCTCTTTGCAGGGATTCTCAGCCCATGAGCTTGCTAAGGTGCCTTGGCAGACACAGGGAGAGAGAGAGGAGAAGCTCTGTATGAGGTTCCACAGATGATCCTTTCTTGGCATCCTCTATGCAGGGTTTCAGGGACAGCTCTTCTACTGAGCTGGGCAAAAAGTGGGGTTTTTATAGGGTACCGAGGTTTTGAGAAGTGGTCCAATGGTGTGGGTCGGGGTAGAAAGTGACCATTTGTCTTACAGGGAGATGGGAGAGGGGTTATTTTGGCCCAGTCCCATGACTAGGCATTTCTTGCCCTTGGGCAACTGACCACCAGAGAGGCCTGCTCACAGCTTCAACAACGGGGCTGAGGGGAGCAGGGACAGACCCTCCCTGCAGGGCTGGGCAGCTTGGGACAGGCTGGAAGTTGTGGTGAATAATAAAGGTAATAATGTTTTCAAAGAGCTGTGGAAGCAGGCCCCGGAAAGAGGTGAAGAATTTAGAATTAGCTGTGGCTGCAAAGCTTAAGAATAGGAGGAGACACAATAGTGCAGCAAGCAAGGACTCAAAACAATAGTCTGAGTCTTGGGTTTGGCTAGGATAGATCTTAAGGCTGCAGAAAAATATACTTAGCAAGATAGTAAAAGGTTTTAAGCTTGTTTATTGTTAATAGAAAGGATACAAGGCAGCATTGTTTGAAGCAGGTATAGGTGTGCTTTCAGGGATTATCTAGAACAATTGTCTGTGAGCTGTCTGTAGCAATATGCTATTGGCTGGAAAACTTTTAAAATGCCCTGTAACAAAGAAATCTTTGGCTGCTGCTGGCAGATGTGACCTGTTACCATCCTTTAATTGTGTAAAACCCCGTTATGAGACTGATGCCACAACAAAAGTTTGAGGAACACCTGACAGTAGTCCTGTCCCATTTGTACATGAAGCCCCAACACAGTTGGTGACACTCCAAAGGGATGAGAGGGGGTGGCAAGGATTGAACACACAGGGAAGGCAGAGGAGAAGGGGCTGGAAGAGCCTGACTTCACTCCCTGCTCTGGGAACCAACCATGCCAAATCCTGGGCAGTGTCAGATTTCCAGAAAAGACGCCCAAAATTCCCAACTCCCTGCTCACTGAATGCACACAACACAGAGCACACCTCCCAGGCAAGAAGGCTCTGTTGCTCTCTGGACCAGCTTTCTTCTGGCCCTTTTTCACTACTAATGACCAAGCCCTTTGACTCCCAACTCACCCTTAGAATTAGAGAATTCACAGAATTACAGAATATTCTGAGAATATCAGAAGGGACCCACAAGGATCATCGAGCCCAGCTCGTAAGTGAATGGCCCACAGGCATTGAACACATAACTTGGTGTGAAACCTGGGTGATTTCCCCCTTTCAGGATCCAGGGGGTCCCTGCACACTTTGCTGACCCACAGCAGCCTGGGAGGGTGCAAAGCCTTCACCTTCTCGTGCTTGCGGAGCAGCTCATGCCTCTGGAGGAAATACTGGTCCTTCAGCTGCTGCTTGATGAGCTGGTGCTTCTCCTGCTGCTGACGCTCCTCCAGATCCCACATGCAAGCTTCCCTGTCTGTGGGGAGGAGAAGGAGCAGGAGATCACCCACCCTGGCCTCTCATCCTGGTCACACAAAGTGTCCTGAGCTCCCTGTGCACACCAACAGTGCAGCAGATGCTGGGGGTGACCATTCACCTCCTGTTTCCCAAGAGAAATTGGTTGCAAACTGTACTGGAGGCTGATTTCTTGCCATTATGAAGCCTAATTGGTTCATATTTGTAAAGCACATTGAAGATTAAAGCACTAAGTATTATTATTGTTAAACATTTAGACAGGACCTGGCAAGGCTGGTTTTTTCCACATCCCATCCTGCCAGCTTGCAACCCTGTCACAGCATCTGCTGCGTGGGAAGAGCCAGGGCTGGATAAACCCATGGTTACAGCACTGCCTCCCCTCCCTCACTGCCTTTGCCACCCACCTCTCATCAGCTGCTGCTTCTTGTTGAGGCACTCACGCTCCTTGTCACAGATCTCTCTTTTGTTCTGGGCAGTGATGTTCTTCATGGCCTGCTCCAGGTCCTCCTTCTGCTTGGCCAGAAACTCCTGTTCCTGTTAAAAACCCAGCAGTGGCACCATCAGCCCTCCTTCTGCTGCAGCTTGGAACCTGCCAGGCCCTCCAGCAGGAAGGGTGCTTTATTCTGCTGCACATTTCCCAGCCCTGGAGGTGGGGAGGACCTTCCCTGAGTCTCACCATGGTTTGTTTT
This sequence comes from Cisticola juncidis, assembly GCA_013400215.1. Classification (NCBI taxonomy): domain Eukaryota; kingdom Metazoa; phylum Chordata; class Aves; order Passeriformes; family Cisticolidae; genus Cisticola; species Cisticola juncidis. The sequence goes on along the minus strand of VXBR01001849.1, from coordinate 19,682 downwards.
TTCTGGGTGAAGTCGTCCATCTTCGTCTTCAGGTTCCCTTTGCGCTGCTGCCGCGGCAGCTTCTCAACCTCGTTCTTCACCTGTGGGGAGGAAATTAAAATTCCCTGCAGGTCAGGCCAGGAGCAACCCCAGCTTGAGCCACTGAACAACTCAGGAATCACTATAAAGGAGCTCAGCTATCACCCAAAAGGAGCTCAAGAATTACCAAAAAGGATCTCGGGAATTACCAAAAAGGATCTCAGGAATCACCCAAAACCATCTCAGGAATCACCCAAAAGGATCTCAGGAATTACAAAAAACAGTTCAAGAATCACTGAAAAGGCCCTCAGGAATCACCCAAAACACCTCAGGAATCTCCCAAAAGCAACCTCAGGAATCACCAAAAAACACCTCGGGAAACACCCAAAAGGACCTCAGGAATCACCAGAAAGTATCTCAGGAATCACGCAAAAAAACCTTCAGGAATCACTCAAAAGCACCTCAGGAATGACCCAAAACCACCTCAGGGATCACCCAAAACCACCTCAGGGATCACCCAAACCAAAAGCTCCCTCACAGAACACCACAACCTCTTTCCTCTCAAGCGAGGCGCTTCCCAGGACACGCAGAGCTGCAGTGAGGCAGCCTCCCCTCCCTCCCTGCCTCTCAGGGTTGTTTTTCCCTGAGATTCTCCTCGGGGTTGCTGTTCCCCGAGGTAATCAGGTTTTTCGTCTTCTCTTTGCCCCTAAGTGTTTCACACCAAAGGTAGAGATGCCAAGCTGAGTCCGCCAGTGCCTGTTCCAAGGTTGTTTATTCTTCATTATCTCAGTTCTGTCTCAGCTCTGGCAGGGGCATTATCTCAGTTCTGTCTCAGCTCTGCCAGGCCTCCCTGGCAGGGGCATTATCTCAGTTCTGTCTCAGCTCTGCCAGGCCTCCCTGGCAGGGGCATTATCTCAGTTCTGTCTCAGCTCTGCCAGGCCTCCCTGGCAGGGGCATTATCTCAGTTCTGTCTCAGCTCTGCCAGGCCTCCCTGGCAGGGGCATTATCTCAGTTCTGTCTCAGCTCTGCCAGGCCTCCCTGGCAGGGGCATTATCTCAGTTCTGTCTCAGCTCTGCCAGGCCTCCCTGGCAGGGGCATTATCTCAGTTCTGTCTCAGCTCTGCCAGGCCTCCCTGGCAGGGGCATTATCTCAGTTCTGTCTCAGCTCTGCCAGGCCTCCCTGGCAGGGGCATTATCTCAGTTCTGTCTCAGCTCTGCCAGGCNCCCAGACCCCCTGTCCGGTCTCCAAACCCTCCAGGGTGGCCACAGGGATGTCCTGGACTCCCACACCTGCCTTGTCCCGTTATTTTTTACCTCCTTCTTCATGGTCTTGAGGCGCTCCAGGAAGCGCGCGTGGTCGCGCTCCTGCTCCAGGCGGATGCGTTTGGCCTCCTCGCGCCGGCGCAGCGCGTGCTCCTGCTCCATGCGCTCGATCTGCTGCTTCTGCTGCCGCTCCAGGCTCTCCAGCTCCGCCTCGTACAGCTTCTTCTTGGCCTGCCCGGGGAGAGGAACCGAGGAAACGCCTCAGCCTTGTGAAAAATGGGAATGTTTAATTCATGTTTTTTGGATAATTAAACTGGAAACTGTAATATACTGTATAATTGTATGGTAGATGTGTACGTGCTCTGTCCGCACGTCCCACGGACTCCTGTTGAGCACCTCTGTAGAATGTCCCGGCCCCGAAATGGAAGGTGAGAACAGAACGACCAAAAATCCCTGAGAAGACAATGGACATTGCCAACCAACATCCTGACGACTTCGCAGAAAACCATCCACGCTGCTGCTGCCCTTAATCACCTCAAAGCAAGGACTTGATCCGGACATTAACACTTTAACGATGGAACCAGGGACTCTGTTCAAGCACCCATAATCACCGGTGCTCAACTGAATCTATGGGAAGAACATTGCCTGAGGGGGAATAAAGGGTATTTAAGCTGAGTCTCTAAGCAGGCAAATTCGTGTACCCAGCAAGAGACAGCAGCAGCCAGGTTCTGTGTCTCAGGGTCACCCTTGGCTGTTTTTCTGGGCAAAATCTGTCAAGTGAGTATCGCTGTTTGTGGGGTTTCGTTTTTATGTATGTAATGCCTAAATTCTCTGATTTGATTTCTATCTAAATTTTGTGATTTGAATTTCAATAAATCAATTTATTTAATTTGGAAATAAATTGTCCTGGCATTTATAACAGCCTCAGCCTCCTCTCCTTGTGGAAGTTTAGAGAGGAAAGGGAAAAGAGGAAAAAAAATAATAAAGGGGCAGGGGGTTGTTCCTGCTTGGGTTGAGCTTCTTTATAGAGGAGGGAAACTTCCAACCAACACCTCATGTGATGGTTCTGGCTTCTTTTTCTGCCAAGGTTGGGATTAATACACGGGAGTCACAGTTTTGTGTTTGGGCTTGGTCTTTGTTGTTTCTTATCTATATTACCATCAGCTCTGACTAGCAAGTGAGAAAAGGAAGGTAAAATGGAGCATCTCTAAGTCTTTCCAAGGTTATTTAATTGCTAATCACCCAATAACGAGGTGATACCTATGTTATTTATATTTCTGACCCAATAATGACCACCCAAGGCCCACAGTGCTGACATTTTCCACCCAATTACAGAAAACCACCCAAACCCATGAAGGAGGAAGAAGGTGAAGAAGGGCTTAGACAACGCCCCAAATCCTCCATATTGCTTTACATACTAAAATCTTAAATCTAAGTTTCCAGAATTACAAGCTCCCACTTTGAAGCTCTGTGCCAACAGTGCCCTTGTGCCATGGAAGGAGAAGGTCTTTAAGGTCCCTTCCAACCCAAAGCATTCTGTGATTAACCACAATATTATTTTACTTCAACATAAGGGACCAAGTGTGTGAGCCCAGTTTATTCAATTTACACTCAAAGCCTTGCCAGATTTCCTGCTGTCACACTCAGGCCATGCTGTTTTCTTATTTCAAGGGTTTTTTTGGGTTTTTTTCTGTGAATTACAGCAGCACTATAAACTGTTTCTCACAGTAACCACCAACAGACATAAAAGATCACTAAAGAGAGAAAGTCCAGAACAACCCTTTCCCTGCTTCACCCTGCCAGGCAAAGGCTGCCAGTGCTTCCCAAGCTGCAGGTGCTTAATGCCCACAAAACCTCCATCCTCCAGCCACGCTTCAAATCCCAAAGGATCCCTGTGATGCCCAAGGGGAGCATCCCGCGTGGGGCACCTGCAGAGGAGCTGCACTCCCAGCGGATCCCCGGGGCTTTTCCCTGCCCTCCTACCGTGGTTTCCTGCTCGAAGCGCCGCAGCATCTGCTCCAGCTGCAGCTGGTGCTTGCTGTTCAGCTGGGCCTGGTTCCTGTGCTCCTCCTTCTGCAGCAGCCGCAGCTCCCGCAGCTCCTGGCGCCTGCAGAGGGGCAGGGGGGACAGAGAAATGCGGGCTCAGGTGAGGGGCACGGTGGGCAGGGATGGTTTCAGCAGGGAGGGGAGGATGCAGCCCTCAGCTCCCTGCCCTCGCTCTGGCACAGGCACAGGGACATGCCAGGCTGGGCTGTGCCCCAGGGACATTGCAGGGACGTCATGGGAATGGCTGGGAAACCATCAGCTCCCCACAGGTCAGGCCTGTGAGCACTCACAGCTTCTCAAACCAGCCCTGGCAAGGCTCCCGAGGGGATTCTGCAGGCACTGGTGACCCCCAGTGCCCACTCTGCCCACTGGGTTAGTGCCCAGTGGTCCTCAGATCCCAGGCTGGACTGCTCTGGCCTGGCCTCTGTGTTCTGTATCCATTCTTATTCACACCTGGGTGGCAAAAAGGGAGTTTTCCCAAATTCTGACCCATCTGTCATGACATTGCCTCCCTCCCCTCATCCAGCTCACCAGTAAATGAGCTCTGCTGATGAGCTTTTACATCAGTCTGATATTGGGGCTGAGGAATAAGGCAGCCATAGGGACACAAAGTGTTTAGGACAAATTATCCTCTCAGGGAGTCCCTGAGAGCAGCACGAGGGAGGCTGGAACAACATTTGGGCATCAAATGAAACAATTTGTATTTAATTATTTTAAGGGCCTTTTCATTTCAGTGCTAGAAACAGCAGCTCCTCTTCCTGAGAGTCAGTCAGGGAGGTTTGAAAGCTGTGAGATCTGCAAAGGAGTCGTGAAGGAGGGAGGACACACCCATGAATATTAAATAACGCTCCAGGGGTTTACAGCTCCCTTGGCCTTTCTGTTAATGAAGTCTGAGGAGATTCAAGAACAAAAGGGAGAGGAAGATCTTGAGAAGATTTCTGAGCTGATCTCCACTGAGCCAGGCACCTGCAGCCCTGGGGACACATTCAGAGGACAGAGCCAGACACAGCAAAGCTCCCCTTGCCACAGCCTTGCTGCACCTTGAGCTGAACCCCTCCTTCCCCTGTCCAAGCAGGACCAAGACAGACAAGAGGACTTTGGGCTGCCCCTGGATTAGCTCACAGAGAGGAAAACCCTGCCCCACTTGCCTGAGAAACCTCATCTCCTCATCCTTCTTCTCGTCCTCGCTGATGATCTTGGAGGTGGTGACGCTCACCTCCACGCCGTCCACCACGAACTTGCGGGTGCGCTTCAGGGTCTTCTTGTGCATGCGGGACTCCTGGGGGCAGGGGGGACAGCAGGGGCCCGTCAGCAGCTCCCCAGGGCTGCAGCAGCTGCTCTGGGGCCTCTCAGGGTTGCTTTTCCCTGAGATTCTCCTTGGGGTTGCTGTTCCCCGAGGTAAGAAGGTTTTTCGTCTTCTCTCTGCCCTGAGTGTTTCACACCAGAGCCAGAGCAGACAAGCTGAGTCCGCCAGTGCCTGTTCCAAGGGTGTTTATTCTTCATTATCTCAGTTCTGTCTCAGCTCTGCCAGGCCTCCCTGGCAGGGGCATTATCTCAGTTCTGTCTCAGCTCTGCCAGGCCTCCCTGGCAGGGGCATTATCTCAGTTCTGTCTCAGCTCTGCCAGGCCTCCCTGGCAGGGGCATTATCTCAGTTCTGTCTCAGCTCTGCCAGGCCTCCCTGGCAGGGGCATTATCTCAGTTCTGTCTCAGCTCTGCCAGGCCTCCCTGGCAGGGGCATTATCTCAGTTCTGTCTCAGCTCTGCCAGGCCTCCCTGGCAGGGGCATTATCTCAGTTCTGTCTCAGCTCTGCCAGGCCTCCCTGGCAGGGGCATTATCTCAGTTCTGTCTCAGCTCTGCCAGGCCTCCCTGGCAGGGGCATTATCTCAGTTCTGTCTCAGCTCTGCCAGGCCTCCCTGGCAGGGGCATTATCTCAGTTCTGTCTCAGCTCTGCCAGGCCTCCCTGGCAGGGGCATTATCTCAGTTCTGTCTCAGCTCTGCCAGGCCTCCCTGGCAGGGGCATTATCTCAGTTCTGTCTCAGCTCTGCCAGGCCTCCCTGGCAGGGGCATTATCTCAGTTCTGTCTCAGCTCTGCAGGGCATCCCCAGCAGAGCAGGACTGGGCGGCTCAGAGAGCCCCACACCTCATGTACAGCACCCCTGACCCAACCACGTCCAAAATGCACTTTTTATTGACAGAATTTTACCAATGCCCACTGCCTATGCTAACATGGCATTTCTACTCTAAACCAATCTCTAAAATCCAACTCAGCAAAAGATGGGGGACGAGAGCAAGAACAAGGAGCACAGGGGCCACTCCCCAATTCCTTCATCTTGTCTCTTCAGCCCCATATACTAAAAATCCTGGATTCTACATTTACATTCTATGATAAACTAAATACTCCTTATTTTGAATTCTCTCAGCTTGTGATTCTTCATACACTGTGGGCATTCACTGCCATGGCAGGGATCAGAGGCAGTGTCCTCCTGGGCTCTGTGTGAGGCTCTGACCCCCCTGTACAGATCCCAGACCCCCTGTCCGGTCTCCAAACCCTCCAGGGTGGCCAGAGGGATGTTCTAGACTCCAACAGGGCCCTCAGGGCAATTTTAATGATGTTGTTTATGAGGAAGGTACACGAGGAATCCACATGGGGCACAAGCTGTCAGTGAGTTTGGGGATCCAGCCTGGCTACCAAGGCATGGAGCAGAGGGACTCCCACCCTGAGGAAACCAAATCCACCTCCCAAAGACCCTTCCTCACCATCATCTAGCATGGCTTACTCCCTGCAAAACCCAAAAAACTCCTTTCCCCTTCTAAAGGAGCAACCCAGGGAGAAAATCTGTGTGTGGCGTTGTATTCTTTCTCCTCAAGGAGATAAGACATCTTGGGAAAGGTCATGAGGAGAGGGAAATTCCTGTGCAAGAGCATCACATCTCCAATCATCAGGGACTGCAGGCTCCTCTGGGGGATGCTGGCTCTCCCAGCAGGAGGAGGGGAGAGTTTTGCCAGGAAAGGTTTTTGGGCACATTTCTGTGCCGGGAAGTTCTCACTCACACAGGCAAATGTGAGAAAGATCTTGTGCAACACAGCCCTCTGCCCCCTCAAGTCACAGCATTTCTTCTCCTGCAGCTCAGCAAATACCATTGCAGTTATTTTGCCTCTTCCTCTAAGCCCTGCTGACCTGAGCAGCTCCAGGTCAAGCATTCCCACCCTCCAGGAAGCTTTGGCAAAAGCCAAGAAGCCTGGGAGGTCTTTGTGCAGTCACTGCTGACACAAACCAGGCCAGACCTAAGGCAGCTGGGGAGAACTGAAAGCCACAAGCCCAGATGAACTTTTTCCTGGGCTCAGGTGTCCTAGGGAGGAGCAGCAGAGTGACAAACTGTGGATAAAGTTTAGCAAGTCCCATTTGGGGTTTCACACTTGAGCAAGGACACGTCAGGCTCGTGGCGTGGTTACCTCACACAAAATAGACAAAAGGCATCAGAGCTCCCCTGGATTCCAGTGGCCTGGCACAGAGGAGGACACAGGAACCTTCAGCAGCTCCACCAGGAGCTTCTCCTTCACCTGAGGATGTGCCACGGCCCCCTGGCACAGCTCAACCCAGCTGGCATGAGCCCAGCCAGGACAGGCAACACGGAAAACCCTGGAAAGCTTTCCCTAGGGAAGAGCCCCTCCCTCCTCCGAGCTCTCCAGCACCCTCTGGGCACCCCTCTCACCTTGAGGGAGATGGAGCCGCTCTCCCTGCTGAGGGACAGGTCAGCAGACAGGGACATGGTGAGGTCCATGCTCTCGGAGGCCGAGGTGCTCCCGGAATCCGAGTCCCCTTTGGAGCGGCTGCCGGGGAACGGCCCCAGGGGCTCCACCAGGCTCCCATTGGGCAGCTTCTCCTCACTGAGGTTCTCCAGGAGGACACTCTCTGGTCGCTCCACCATGCTCTTCCTCTCCTCCAGGCTCTTCCTCTCCCCGCTGAAGTTCTCCAGGAGGACACTCTCTGGTCGCTCCACCATGCTCTTCCTCTCCTCCAGGCTCTTCCTCTCCTCCAGGCTCTTCCTCTCCTCCAGACTCTTCCTCTCCTCCAGGCTCTTGCTGTCCCCAACGCTCTTCCTCTCCCCAAGGCTCCTCCTCTCCTCCCTGCCCAGCCTGGGCTCCTTGTTCCCCTCTGTTGAGTTACCCAAATGTCCTGGCTGCAGGATGATGTCCGGCTTGTCCTGGGTGGCCGAGGTGGCCGAGCTGGGTTTTGTGGAGTGCTTGCTCTCCAGTTTGTCACTGTCACTGCTCACCCCTTTATCCAAGGCTTTGGGGCTCTGGCCCTCTGTGGTGTCCTTGCCAGTCCCCACGGAGCCGTTCACAGCTTTGGGCAAGGAGGACTCTGGAGGTTTCTCCCCATCCAAGCTCAGCTGGCTCGCCCGGGATGGGTCCCGCTTGTGCTTCCCAGGGGGCTGCAAGGACAGGGGAGGGCAGATGTTGGGTTTGGCACCACCACTGAGCACCACTGCAAGGGCCACAGGGCCCTCTTCAGAGCAAAGGCACCCTGAACTAAAGGGAGGAAATGTCCCCTTTGGGACACCTGCCCTGGGCTGCTCCCACCCTTCCCCAGGTCTGTGGCCCCAGAGGGAAGGGGAAGGGGAAGGGG
>VXBR01001848.1:1988-120794 GCA_013400215.1 Cisticola juncidis | reverse complement strand
CGCCCACGAAGAAGGGGCTGCCCGGACGCGTGCGATGGCGCCTGCAGCTGCCGAGGATCCGCGCCGTGCCCTGTGCGCTGGGATCGGCCGGGCCCGCGGGGCGGGGCACGGCAGCAGCACCGGGCCGGCATGGCCTCCGCGGCGGTGGTGGTGAGAGAGCCCGTGTGCGGATCTACGTGTGTGGATCCGAGCGTGAGGGAGCTGCTCCGTGCACGGGGCCGGCTTGTGGCTGCAGCAGTTCAGCAAAGCTCCTCTAGCCTGGATCTGACCGTGACGGCCAGTGCCTGCTGATGCTTAGGCCATCCGTTCTCTAAGCAGGGAGGCTTCTCATGTGGCTACCACGCAAATATTTGACTTCTGTAACCGCTGTGCCTGGAGGAGCTGTGGCCGCTGCTAATTGTCAGGATGTGTGACCGCAGTAAAAAGTGGGAAGAGTGCCCTGAGCTGAAAGCCTTACATTTACTGAGATCTGATCCAATTTCATAACCCCTTTCATGCATATAATTGTAGCTATTGTTCCCTTGTTTGGCTTTTTCTTTATATTGGGGAATGTAAAGCTTGAATTTGTCCTGGTGCTCAGCCTGCACTAACATTCATTTTATAGTGGCAGACTTTCGTTGCTGACAGATTCAAATTATGCTTAAAGTGTGTGTACAAGTTGCATCTACCTAATTTGGATAAATTAGAAATAAACTGATTTTATGGTGTGAACAGAACATAGTTTTACTGATTTACTGTTTTGTAATCTGGCTTCCTTAAACTGTTGAAGGACTAAAGCTTTGTCTACAATATCATAGTGCTCTGCATCAGATCAGGCTAGGGGAAAAGAAAAAAAAGTTGCATTACTCAGCCTACACATAAAAAAAAGTCTTTACATCATGTCAGCTCCATTTTCAAAATATTGATGGCTTCTACTTAAGATTCTAGAACAGTTTAATCACAATGTATTATTACAGATTGTTGAAAAGCATTGTTCTGAAATACCTTCTATTTTGTCTGTTGTTTTAATAATGTCTGTTGGAGTACTTAGGTTTAAGTCATCTACATGGACAAGTGTGATGATATGACTGACTTTTAAATGGCAACAATAAGAAATAAGTTAGCAAAACCCAAAATTTCATTCAGGTAACTGTTACATCTAGTGATAGTGTTGTTACTGGAAGATTGCTTAGTTCTCAGTTTATGGTGGCTGTAGAAATGATTTTGAAAAATCTGCAGTTATCAGTATCAAACCAAACTCCACAGTGAGCGACAAGCTTAGGCTATAATTCAGTTAGTTGTTATTTTATGGCTTTAAATGGTTTATTTTTGCAATTAAAAAGAAAATTTGTCACTGTACTATTTTTTCCATGTGCTCCAGATACTGTTCTTCCAAAGTTCAACATTGACTTGGTTGTAGCACTGCTGAGGCAAGAAAATGCTAAAGACATCTGTGTCATCCAGCTATCTCCAGAAATAAAATACTGTGATTATTTTATAATTGTGAGTGGGTTTTCAACACGACATCTTCATGCAATGGCAAATTACATGCTGAAAATGGTAAGACAATTCTTGCTGCTCTCTGTAAGTTTTGGGAATGGTTTTAAATGTTGTGAAAGGATTTTCCCCAGGGTTGCATGTATGGGGCTGTAGCAGATAAGATGAAACTGATGACAGTATGTCATTTAGTCCTGAATACATCTAGGAAGTAACTGTGGGCCTTTTCCTTTAGCTGTACTGCACAAAATATAGGTATTATGTTTTAGAAACAGACCTCTCTGTATGTAGAACACTGAGAACATCACGGTTGGGTGACTAGAACATGAATGATGTGAGATGGTGATGATGATCTATGTCTACCTTTGTTTTTGTCCAGCGAGCACCATTGCTATTCCCAGTCATTCAAAATAGCTTTATCTGACTGTTCTCAAACCCTGATCCTTAAAATTTCCACTTTCTCAGGTATATTGTAAGGCTGGGAAAAAAGTTGGCCTCTTAGGCACAGGATTTCTTCATGAGCTTTAAGCAAACTAGTAGTTAATTGTCACCCTGCTGTGTCTGTACTGCAGGAGTGGGGAAGCAGCAACAGCCCTCCTTGCTCTGCTGTTTGGCTTTGGAAGAAAAAGAGAAGTTTTCAGTACAGAAATGGAGGTCAGAAGAAAATTACAGGTAGAGTTTAGAGATGTAGACCAAACTCAGGGAGGGAAAAACTTTCTTGCCTGAGAAGAGCCATGAACTGTTAGAAAGAGCAGCCTGAGGAATATGACCAGCCCCCATCTCAGTCAGCTGTCTGTACTCAGCCTGGAGTTTGCCTTCTCACCACCCACTTTCTTTCCCTTGCTGATCCTGTTTTTCCTTTCACTCTGGTTTTGCTTTCTTCCTCCCAGTCCCATTGGTTTCAACTGTGAGACTCATGCGGGGAAAGGAGAGTGGGAGAGATGGTTTAGCTTTTCAGGGCCTTTCTGAGCAGGCATGGGGAGTTTCTGGTGTTCTCTGCAGAAACTGGCGCATCTTTGCAAGGCAAAATTTTGCCTTAAGCTGGAAGTTGCATTAATGTGATTTGAGTGTGCTAAATCAAAGTGCCTAAACTGTATTGCTTGTATAACTTTATAGTCTTAACAGTTTTTCATTTCCCTCAGACCAGGAAGGACCAATGACTACCACCTGCTCTACAAAAGCATGTCTAGGCTTCATGGCTGCACCCTCTGGTGGCTGTAAAAGCAGCAATTTTGCAAGGGCAGACCTCTTGGGAGATAATGGTGTCCTCATGGGCATCCTGAGAGACTGGGAAGCACGGTCAAGTACTTAGGGGTGGCTGAGTTCATCTAACATTGAAAGTTTTTTTTCTAGGTAAAAAGTAGCTGAAGCTTAAGATATAAAGCAGAGCAGGTACTCCAGAGTGCTGCCAGGTGCTTGGCAAGCTTTACTACCCCATAACCCTTATGATTTACTCACAGTAAAACAAAGAGGGGCTCGGGTGTAGCACGAGACCTTCCTACTGCCAGGAGTTGGTGAATGGCAAAGGCCCACATCTCCATCTGGTTTCATGCTGGAGGAAGAAGCTTACACTTGGCTGTGTTGTAATCTGTTCACTTCAAACACCCTCTAAAGATGAGGCTTGGAAACTTGTAGCAGAGATCAGCCTTTGCAACCTGATGATAGCTGATGGCAGTTCACACAGGGCTTTTTAGCATTTTGAGCAGACTGGTGGAGTCTTTTGAAGATACCTCACAAGCCATCTTAAAGAAAGGGAAGTAGAACTGGTTCTGAGGTAACATTTTGAAAGTTTTCCGCGCTGGTTTGCAAACTAGCATCATTAACCTGCAGCTAACATTGTGTGGAACAACCAGGCACAGCTGCATTTTGTGATAATTGCATTCCCAGTGAAGTGGGACTCATTTGCCAGCCAGCCGTGCTGGTACATGTTGTTTTGTGTTCTGCCTTCCATGGCAGAATGGACTGTTGGAGCCATTTCTATCTGTACTCCTTGTAGAGGAACAAGTAGGTTATGGCCAGATCTAAAAGTGACCATACTTCACCCTTGAGCTGTCAGGTTTCTCCAGCTCTGGTGGGTGCTTGGGTTCTTCGTGTACTGGCTGAGGAGAGCGAAGCCTCTCAAACCGGGATCTACAAAACCCAGCACGGGGTGTGTGGGGGACTGCCCACTTTCCCTGGCTCACCTTGTGCTGTCCTGCTTTGCACTGCCCTCTCCCAGGTGGAATTCTGCATGCTGGTCCTGCTTTCCCCAGCTTGCAGCGACTGCTGGGGATGTGCCCTCAAGAGACAGGAGGCTGGTTTGAATGCCTTCCTCATGGCTAGGGATGAAACTTGTTTTTGCCCCACTCTCTTCTGTCTGAAAAGAATAAGCTCAGAATCTCAATTTCTACATCCTCAACCTGCCAGTGTGAACCACCAGTGAAAGGTATGAGGAGTAAAACCTGGTGGTGGTGACAGTTGCAGGGATAACAGTAACCGAAAGACTACTATAAGCAGTTCTATTTAGTATTCATCTTGATAATACCTCCAAAATTCTTGGACAACTGTTTGGGAATCCAGAGCATTAGGATTTCAAATTTTCCAAGTGTATATTAGCGTTTTTCTTTTGTCCAGACCCCAGGACAAACATGAAGTAATCTAACCCATTTAAGCTTAAAAACAACTCAGCAAAGGCAAGCTTCTCTGTTAACTTTAAGTGCTTTTTAAATAAATGCAAAAGACTTAATTTTCTGCCATTCTTTTTTTTTTTTCTCAGTACAAGCATCTCAAAGAAGGAGGTGGTCCTCGTACTCAGATTGAAGGAAAAGAGACAGATGACTGGCTGTGCATTGATTTTGGTAAATATTTGTGACTCTGAGAAAAACGGAGTTCTGCATTGAGCTCTTCATTGACAGAAGCATCTCACCATGAACCCTGGTTGCAGTGGAAAGTTCAGCAGTTCTCTGCTGTTTGGGAATTCCAACTGATGCTTGAACTCATTGGGATAAAAAATTATTTTCCATTAAATATCTTTGGCACTGACAAAAAACAGCAACTACTCTCCAGTGGCTAAAATAGGTCCTAATAAATTGAAGGTAACAACAGTGGGGAAAAAAACCCTACTTCAGTCAGTTTCCTCAGGTTTTGGTAATCCATGTTTGGGTAAATGCGGGCTCATTGTACACTGCCTTACTAGTGAACTGTTGAACAGACTTTTTCACTTCCCAGATCATACCATCACATGGGGTAAAAGATTAGTACTAAGAAATTGAGTTTAGTTCTTTATTCTACAAGTGTGAAACTACACAAATATAAAAACTGCATTGAAAAAGCAGTTCTCCTTCACTGCTACTTTTAGAATCTCACGCCCTGGCTTGGTGCTCTGATGTAAAAGATGAAAACTTCGCTTATGGATGAGTGAGGAGCACTGCAGCCATTGATGTTAAGCCTTGGTTACTTAACTATAATAATTATTGACAGTAATAAGTGAAAATCAATTGGAATTTAAGGGCATAACCACAGAAAAGTGCATTAGACAAACACTGGAATTAACATTCTCTGCTGTTGTTTGAACAGAATTAATGAAACCAGAACTTAGTACATCAAAATTTGAGCCTAGTACATTGTAAAAATCATCTGAGAAGTGTAAGTAACACACCTAGGAAAAATTACTTGGCTTTAGCAGAATGTTGACACTACAAGAAAGTCAGAAATCCACCTGTCACCTTGGGGGACTCCTTCAAGTAAAATTCCTTTTGTATTTCTTCTGTCTCATAGAATTACAATTTCTTTGGTTTGGAGTCTTGTGATAGTGTTTTATTTTTAAGTAATTAATATCATTATTTAAGTATTTCATATCTTGTTACTGTAGTCTTGGAGTTTTTGGAAGGACTGACCAATTTTTAACACTGCCTGAGAACTGGAAGCAGCAGCTTAGGAAGGGGCCTTTATCAGCTGGCACATCATATCTAGCCAGAAAGGGGGTGGAAGGCTTGAACTGTTTGCTCAGCTGAAGGTGTCATCGTGCTTTGCTGGTCCCAGAACTCACTGTGCATTTCTGTTGTGTGCAGGTAACATTGTGGTGCATTTCATGCTGCCAGAGACACGGGAAGTTTACGAACTGGAGAAGCTGTGGACTCTTGGTCCCTACGATGACCAGTTAGCCCAGATGACACCACAGTCCCTGCCAAAAGACTTTATACTTGGACTGACTCCTAAAAGCAGTGATCATCTTGAGACAAGAACTTAAAGCATCCTTGGATGGAAGGAGAATGAGCGTGCCATAAGTCAAACAGTCTTGAGAGCTGAGTAGTTCGTACAATTGATCAGTACAAACCAGTGGTTTTAATGGATGTGCCTAGGTAGAATTCTAAACAAGCTAAAGTGAGCAGAATCATAGACTCATTAAGATTATAGAAAACCCCCCAAGAGTCCAACCATGAAATGTCGAAGAAGAAATTGTATGAGAGCTTCCCAGGGGAGCCACTGTCTTAGTGAAGTTTGCAGTGAGAGGAGCAGGGCAAAGACAGCTGCTTAAGCTGGAACTCATGCTCAGCCTCTAGAGTAATTGTTTTTCTAGTATCTTTGAAAGACACTCTGTAGTGGCAGTGCAAAACAGACTGCAGTGCTGCAAGGAAAAACTGAAATAGTACAGTTGAGATGACACTTCTTGTGTTAAGCCATTTGCTTCTGGTCACAATAAAGCAAATCATGGTCTGAAGTGGGGGCAGAAGACAAACTAGTGTTACTGAGGACATAAAAGCCAAGAGCAACAGTGACAAATGTGCTTTGAGTTATCAGAACAGTAAATCAGTTTTCCAGCCAAGGCAAACCTGGTTTTAATAATAAAAACCTCAAACTGAAGTTCTTCAATTACTTGTTTTCATGTGAAAGGACTCAGCTCATTTTGCATGTGCTGTTGACTCCTCTCCTAGTTTTTCTCTCACTTTCTGAAAAGGGATACTGAGACAACACACTATGGCAGTGAAAACCTTCAACTCTTTGAAGTGGGAAAAAAGGTCTGTAGGAAGCCGTTGGTCACTGAGTATTACTTGCTGCTAATGGACTGTTCAGCACTTTCAGAAGACACTGTTCAGTGTCTTGGCACGAGTGATGTACAGTTAGATAATCAGTTAAAGAACTTCCAGGTGGTAACCAATTTGTCTGTGTAAGACAAGATACTTTCCTGCACTACAGGACAGGGGTTTTATCACTGGATTAGGCTCTCTTCCTCCTGGAGAAGTTTACTCTGCACTGTATCAGAAAGCAGAAACAGGAGATCCTGAAGGTAATCACCTTTTTCTCCCCATAGTCCCAACCAATTACTGCAAACCCTGTCTGCATCTCTGCCCTGCACAGCAACTTTTGTTTGTCTGAGCCTGGGTGTGTACTTGTAGCTGTGTTGTTCAGGAGGAAGTGTGTTTAAAAAAATCCAAACAAACCAATCCAAACCAAACTCCCTCTGTTTCAGGTCATGTTTTCTTGCTGTGTCTAACCTCTGTCTTTTAATGAATGACTGCCTGCAAGTTCACCTGCTCTTTGATACAAGGCAGCAGATAGTTCTGCAATTAAGGAAAGGGTATTTTTGAAGTGTAATTAAACCATGCAGGTAAAACATCTTTGCCCACAAAACAAATATTTTGTTGGGAAATACAACTGCAGAGAAAGGTTTTCAAAATGCTTCATGAGACTTCTTGAAAGGAATCACATGGGAGAAAGATAACCTTGGCTGTCTTACAGCCTGATGGGTTCTAAATCAGGCATTTCCTCCTAGGAGGGATGCGTAGGAGTAACTTTGAGTCATTCCCTGAAACATTTGCCTTTTACTGCTGCTGTGGATAAGTAATATGTGATGAATAGAGGTAGGTTTGGCAAATATTACACCGTTTTACAAACCTACATTTAGTAAGCAGAACCACATACAGTATCCTGTGTGGAAGAGCAGTAACAAAAGGACTATCCAGAAAAGAGCAGTAAGAGAAGGAACAGCTGTGTGAACAAGCTAGGACTCTGAGAGTTGAAAAAGATTACTAGCCTGTAAGACAAGACAAAAAAATGAAAGTAACAGAGGAGACAAAAACCAGGAAAATGAACAAATATAGCTGACTTAACTGCCAAAGCATACTGTGAAAAGGAGTTATAGGAACATTCACTGGTTGCTGTTAAACAATCAGAACTGCCAGTTCAGGGAACAAACTTGGTACTCATGCATCTAAAAGAAGCATTTCTAGTATCTGCTAAGCTTCTACAATGCCCCAACCACATTACCTGCCAGCCTTGGTGAGGCTATGGCCCAATAGTCCTAGAAGCTGGCACAGGAATTAACCCAGTCTGGATGATCAGTACTGTGCAACACTAAAGTCCTTTTGGAAAAAAAAAACACTTGGGAAGGATTTCAGTTGGGCAGATCAGGTGGTTTCTGGGTAAAATAAAAATACCAAACAGCTTGTGCAATGAGACCATAGATTCAGCATTCAGTCCTTCTGAATGGGTACCTGTAGGTTTGGCTCTGTGAAAGATCCTGTGAGATGAACAGGAGAAACCACTAAGTGAAACTTTTGTCATCATTTCTCTGATTTCCTGCTGCACTACCTCTGAGTAACTTCATTTTCAAGCAGTGTATGTGTCCCTCACTTGAGCTAACATCTGTTAGAGCCCAGCTTGAGTGCTTTCTCAACAGTTTTTCGTGGTTAAGGATCCTACACCCTAGCACCGTATCAAGCCCAGGCTGTCTTGCACAGCACACATGCTCCATTTAATGGAAATCAATACAAAGAGCGCATGCCTTGGAAATTGCAGCTTAAGAACAAAAGCTCTAGAGTGTTAGAAGCAAATAAAGATGTCATGGTTAAGCAAATGCTTAAAACGGGTTGAGCTGTCACAAATGGACCAGCAGGAGAGAGCAAGGCTTGACTTGTTGCTCAAATGACAGGGTGCTGGTTCTGAGAAGAAAGCTTGATATTGACATGGAGAAATGAGCTTAGGGTGCCCTGTGAAATGCGATACTCTATGCAGTACCTTCTACAGACATAATTTCTTCAATTCCCTCTTTCTGTTGGTTGGTCCCAGGAATGAGCTGTGAAGTAGGAAGGTGAAGGAGTTTGGAAAACAAGCTGGGCTTCCCAGTTCTCTTTGAAAAGATACAGAATTGTGTAATTTCATGATGCTCCTTCATTCCCCAACTCCTCCCTCTCAGGTGTAAGCAGTCAGTTAAACATCTGGTCTTATTTTTATTCCAAATGATGTTAACAAGGATCTAAGTGGAGAGGTGATACCACCTCACTGGCAAGTGGTGTGTTTGGGTGGTCATGGTTGGGGTGAGAGCTTGCCAGCGTGACTAGTTCTGCATGTCCAAGTTTGTCAGGCCACACTGATGACAGCTTCATCACTCCAAGACCACCATCACAGTAAGGACAGGGTAAAAAACTGCCTCCCCCCTCCCCCTGCAAACTTACTGCATTTCTGATCTCCTTCATGTTTGCCCTGACACTCAGCACTGTCAAGTCCACATTCCTTACACAGCAAATGAGCCCAAGTGAATGGTGCATGGCAAACCATGAACCATAGGTTGTCCTACAGACTCTATGGCATTGTTAGATGGGAGGGAGAAGATGAATTACAAGCCACAGAAGTCACTGCTTGTTTTGGGAAGTGCAAACGTTGTAACCTGGCTGTCCTAGCAGCTATGGAATACCTGTAGGTTACTGCTCATCCTTATCCAGTTATTCCGGACAGAAAACCAACTTGATCAATGCACTGCAAATACTCGGGACAGTCTGTCCCTATGCCTCATTACTTCAAAAAAACACCACACAACTTTATCTGATGATAGGAGTTAAACTCTTTATTCCATTCAGAGGCATCTGGCAAGTAGAGCTGCATTGGGGGGCACATTACAGATGAAAAATGATCCATACTTTCTGGATATTGAAATCATTTACAGTATTTACTTTCTAGCTATTCCCAAATACTCCAAATTACCAAGTCTCAATTGAAAAGAAAAACATGAGATAACATATTAAGTCTAGAAATTTAAGAGAGATGACAGTATTTAAATCAGCAGATGTAAATGCAGCGCCTATCTGTAAAGTAATTTTTAATGGAAAATGAAGTCAAATCCTTCTCAAATGTTAAGAAAGGAACGTCCAACTGACTTAAGCCTCAACAAAAATTAAAATGCTATGTACTTTCCATACTTCAGTAATTTTAAACTCATTGTAAGAAAAAAAGTATCCTAAAGGCTAGATGAAGGTCACTGTCAAAAAAGGAAAAGAAACTCATTTTTCTTTGCTAAAACTACAACATAAGTTTGTGGTTTTTAAACCAATTAGTAAAGAAGAGATGCAGGAAAAACACTTCAGACCATTTTCAAAATTATCTAATCTGTACAACAATGATCTTTGGGAAAATTATCTAGTCTATGTAGTAATGCCTCTATTTCAACATGAACCTAAGAGGTAGATAACAAAATGATGAAACAAATGTTTTTGCTCGCTGTGCCCCTCAAATCAGTGCAGCATGGTGATTCTGATCATCTCATGCACAAAAAACATCACAAAAAAAGGTTCAGAGGTAATAGCATGGCTCTGTCGACCACACACACACAGGCGCGCACGCGCACACACACACACAGCAGTCTTTATGCACCATGTGTTGCCACATTTTTTTTTTCTTAAACTGAGGTAGACTGAAGTTTATTGTAGAAACTTGAATGTGTCACTATTACCACAATCATCATTCAAATTACATTTGGAAATTAAAAAATTTGGTAACTTTCCTGTTATCCCTGCCTTTTGACATTTTTTTGTTCTCCTCTAATGGTTGGTTGCAGAACGTGCATAAATCCTGCTGCATCTATTATAAGCCAGGCTAGAGAGGTTGTTGTTTTGTTTGTTTTTTTTTTCTTGTAATCATTTTCAAACCTTCAAAGTGGCTTAGTGTGGCCCATAACAGCGGCTGGATATGTAAACTTAGCCTTTCATTATCTTTCAATGTGATCAAACACTGTTTGACCTTCCCCCATCGTGGTAACTGAAAGCAGTATGATGTGATCTGCAGACAGCAGAGACCCTCCTGGCCTCAAAAATGCTCTAGCAGATCAAGTGTTCTATCAAACTGAAGATGAAGCTTGCTCTTTGAACAAAATGGCAAAGTCCAAATGGGCTGCAAATGGTTAAATGTAGCATTATTAGGTAGTGATGGTCAAAGGCACAAAGGGTTCATGCATTCAATCAAGTAGCACAAAAAAAAAAATTCAGCCTCTTGCAGCCTTCTAAATTTTTCCCCCAACCCCAGCCTCTTGCCATCACTTCCTTGTCCTGTTCCCAAAAAAGTACCGTCACAAACTTTTTCATCCCATCTTAAAAGAAAACTAAACGGCATTGCTGCTATCAGAATGTTGGCATCATTCACTATGTTTTGAACATTCATTAATTTTTTTTAAACAAATGATGGTGTTGAAGCCCTCAGGAAATCTGAGGCTGTGTTTTTTTTACCCACCTTACTCCCATCAGCCAGCAGCTAGAAGTGCTCTACTATATTTTTCCCCGATAAGTCTGTAGTACTCCTGGCTGGTGGCTGATCAAATTTTAATTTTTTTTAAAAAAATAAAATGCTCAAGAACTATTAGCTTTATAAAGTATACAAAATACCAAAAAAAAAAGCAAAAAAGGAACAATTTCTCATTGAGGTACTAAATGCCTGAGGTAGTTTAGTAAAATGCATATTTATCTTTTTATGCCCTGGCCAACACCATTCAACACTTCCCTTAGGTTATTCATGGCAGTGTTATGAAAAATGCAACCAAATTCTTTTTAAAAAATGCCACTTGTTTCAACATTGGGACTAACACTTAAACTCTTGTCAATACCCTTGCTCTAACCCTAGCCCACCCACAATCCCACCCTCCAAGTGTGTTTCTTCTTTTACAACTGGACTTATAAGAGCAATGCCTTTTCTTTTTTTTTTTTTTTTGTTGGTTTTTTCTTTTCTTTTTTTTTAACCAGTGAACTCAGAAGAGAAAGCTTCATTAAACCAAGTTCTAAAGTTGTTGGGGAATAATAAGAACAATAAAAAAGACTAACGAGTTTATGTTAAATTGTGAGAATAGAACAAAAGGGAAGTGAAGGGGTCCTTATTTTAAAGCTGGGTTTCAAAAGTTTGAGAGAGCCTAAAGAATACATTCTCAGAGACAGCGTTCAACGGTTGCCTGGTCCTCGAACAGGTGATTGGCTTGGTGGATCTTCTGCATAAAACTTCAACAGGTGCTCGCCACCTGTCTCTTTGTCACACAGTCTGTCTTTGGTCTGGCATCTGTCTCTGATGGGCCATTTCCTAAACCTTTATTTTCGTCTTGGCTGAGGCTGTCCGCTTTGCAATGTTTTTTGCTGTTGCTGCTGCCTTCTTACCTGAGCCAGTATTTCCTGAATTTTTCTCTGAGCAAGCTGAAGGACACAAAGAAGAAGAAACAACCCATCATGATGACATGCTGCAGTGACTGCTGTTTACAACCAACAAGAGATGCTACTGGGATTAGAAAATCTGGAATGACTAAATTTCTAGTACTGACAAAACTACTTGTTAATTAAAATACACTTGAGATTAATCATGATGTACAACCTAAATTTTAATTTTTCTTCTCTTTTCCACCTATCACAACTACTTGTATGGTCAGTTTTCTCATCTGTAATATAGAAAGCATGAGAATAGGAAGATGACTACCAATGTTGAGATTATTACTTCATTACTTCATTTTACTCCTCTGGAAATACTAATGTTTTATAAGAACCACTGTTTTAATAAAGACGGTACAATTTTTTTATACACTAGGGTAACCAGATGGTCAGACTTCCAGGACTTCCCACCCCTCCCCATCTCCTTTCTGAACTGCAAGTCACCTGCAGCGAAGTATCAAAAGGAATTATTCAGAGTTAAGTGAAGGAAGGAATCTTGTGGTTCTTTTCTTTATGATATTAAATCAACAGATAAGGCAATATGGATGATTTACATTGCTGGGTGTATTCTTTCCAGATACTATGGTATGGCTTGTGTCTCTGCTCCTTCTGAATTTCAGCCCAATCACAACTTGGGTTTTCTTTTGATTTGAAAGTTTGAGCAGTGCCAGAGCCTGCATAAATTGACAGAAGAATTTAAGGAGACTGTTTTGCATACGTAAACGTGCAGTATTGTTATGAATCTCTCTCACAGACATAAGTAAAGTTTATTGTAGCAAGACAGCCAGAGAGGCCTGGCAAGCAATGCTTTCTGTATCCCGAGCAAAAGTCTTGCATCCCTTGGCTCCTGCACACGGCTATAAAAGAAAGACCACGGAAATATCAAGGCAATAAAGAAAATCATTGCAGTCCTCCTACCTGGCATGCATAGAAGTGACCAGTTATTTTCACAACCACCTGATCATTCTCATCAGGTGTCTGGTCACGAGGGACTACAACTTCTGCACTTGTCAAGTTTTGAAGCTCATTTACCTATAAACAGATAGTGGAAGTCAGAAAAGTTTAAACTCACAAATGTTATACAACCACCAAGCTTCAAAGATACCGACCATTGAAACATCATCCTCTAAGCTACATTTTTTAAAACCCCTCACTAACAGAAAGCATATCTGTGCAGCAGTGTGCACTCTGTAAAATGAACCTCTTGTGTCTCAACATAAATTAGCACCAAGTCCTCTGGGTTTGTAAAAGTGTTTCAAAGACCAAACAAAACACACAGAAGGTGTTAAATACATGGCTTAAAAAAAGCAAATAGATGCCACAGTATTTACAGTTGAGTTTAAAAGTGTAAGGTCAGAAAAATCATATAATATAGGGAAGAAAAATGCCAGAGCATTTATACACTTTTGCGTCTAAAATCTACACAAGATGGAGAACTTCAGACTGAACAGTAGAGAAGTTCTGTTTGCTCAAATTATTTTCAGCAGCTTATCAGGCTTCCATGTTAAGTAGAGGTAAGGTTAGAGTCTTTGTCTCATTAGAACTAACTTTATTTTAGAAATGCTTTTCATTGTGTAATTAAAGTTTTAGATGAACATCTTCTCAGACATGTTCATCCTTGTACCACTGCAAGTGATGGAAGAGGCCACATTGCCTCCTGACACTTGGCCTGAAGACCCTGTTGCACTCAGGATGGACACACAAGACTGAACCATGTCTTTGCAAATATCATCTAGCTCCTGATTAAACACCATATGAAAATACCTGAGCACCAGCACCACTTTTTGAGGACTGATAAAATCTCAGTGATGTTATTTTATACAACAAACTGAGGCAAAGAAATGCCATGAATTTAACCGAAACAAAGATAGGAACACTTTTTGTGTAATATTGAGGTCTGAACAGGTCTTAAATTCTTATCGCTTATTTAGAAATTAAATAAATAATTCTAAGATTGGCTTCAACTCCACAATAATAGAAAAGAAAATGTAAGAAGTACACGTAAGAAAACACCTCCTGCTTTAATGTAGCAACAATGAATTAGTTTAACTAAAAGTTTAAGCTTTATGTGTATATACACACTGAATATGAAACATAACTAAGAAACACTAAGGGTTTTATTTCAGCTACTTACTGTTTTGCCTCCTTTACCAATAACTCTACCAGCAGCATAGGATGGCACTTTTATATGAGCCTCAAGTTTCACTTCTTCTTTAGGTCCAAAGAAATTTTCTTCTTTAAGTTTTCCATAGATTCTCCCTTGAGCCTGCAAAATTGCTTTCAGTTAGAGAATGTTCTTCTTGGAATCTAGTTAGCATCAAGAAATTCCACAGAAAGGAGAATTCTTAGTTCACAATCCCAACAAAGTATTTTCCCTAATAAATACACTATTTTTCTAAAAGAAGTCTTCGTACCAAACTAGGAAGTACCAGTGTCCAACTTTAAAGATTGCTTGACAAACCAAGGAATCACACAGCAATTCAACAGAGATCATTATTATTCTGCTTTTCAGCAGAAATACTGCTTTATAAAGAAACGATCACATTTCTATAGAGGTAAAGAGTGGTGGAGAGAAGAACTATCAGGCAGAAGTTTCTTATTACACCCAAAAGCACAAAATGCAACTAATTGATTCAGAAACCCATTCTTTTAAGGATGATAAACTAAAAAAGCCACAACATCCCCAACAAGTCATGGGATAAAGACTCCAACTGGAGCAACAACTTGCTTTTACAATCCATTACAACATATTGTTTAAAAATAAATAAATTTGCATTTGCTCAAATTTCCAAAATAAAGAATCAAACTGCCCAGATCTAAATAGTACCATGGGAACAGTATTATTCCAACTAGCACACAGTTCCTTTTTCTGGGAAACACACAAGTGCCAGATAGCAAGAAGAATGTCCACTGAGACATTTACAAGGTTATAAATTTCCTGATTTTTAAACACATTTGTTCCTTATTCATAGCCATTTATCAGTGAATTTGTGAGAAATGGTAACCAAACGTCTACTCTGTTGCTCCTAGATGCTTCAAGTGAACACACATTACTCCAAATCATAAAGAAAAGTGGGATGTGAACTTCTTCAAAAAACGATTGTAGATGGTCTTCCAGCATCTCCAATCCTTCAGTTCTTGAAAAGGTCATTAGGAAAGTAAACAACTTAACTGGGCTGCAAGCCCCTGCACAATAAAATGGTGGCTGAAATGTGTTGTCTACTCTCGATTCCACTTCATTTTCATATATTCCAGATTCAAGGCTATGCATGGATAGTTGTGTCACAGGGGTGCCTGAACTCCAGGGAGTGCTGCAGCAGAGGCTCTGAACAGGGGCATGTTCCCTTCCCATGGTCTTGCTAACAACTAGCCCTGCACACTGCAACATCCTATGGTGCAGCAGCTGGGGAAGAAAGGGATGCAGCCACTGCAGCCACAGCAACATGAACCACAGACAGCAGAGCACAACGGAGTAAGCAAAGGATGCCCAAGTCACGGGCTCTGGGATAACACTGCCTCTCCAAGAGCTCATTACTCCTCTGAGCTGCAGCTATTCCCTTTTCAAGTTGTTGAGCACCAGTTTACATTCTTGGTGCCCCAACAACCACTGTCGCAAGAGAGGAGACCCTTCTTACTCAGATTTAAGGAGAGCACTGATGAAGCATGGACCTGGCAGTGAGGCCAGCTTTGGGTTCGCAGTAGTGATAAAAGGAAGGACTGAGCTCTGCCCCTGCCCACCCCAACCAAGAGGACATTGCTCAAAGAGCAGCTAAAAGACTACAAGGTCTGAAGCTGCAAAAAACTGCAAGGGATAATCCTTTTCTTTCGTAAGACCAGCATACTCCAGGAGCATTGGCTGTGCTACTACACTGATGCACCTTTGCAAGCAAAGCTCGAGTGTTAAGTAGTGACTGATGTGGTTTGAACCTACATGTGGGGTGCAGAAAAGGGACACTTTGCTCCTTGCATGAGCCAGGATGGAGAGAAGAGCTGCCAGAAGAATCTGTGGGACTCCCAGTTTATCCTGGGGAGGAAACCTGAGGACAAGCTTTTGCTTACATAAAAAATCAGGATAAGGGATGCCCAAACTTCCTTTGGCATGCTACTCCCTGAGAGCAAGTCCACTGATATCTGATGAAAAGAAATAATAGCCAATATCTGACCTCGTGCTGATCACAGACCATAAGAGCACCCAATATGTGAAACATCCCATGTGGCCAAGCCCACATGCACACAGAAAATATCAAGGAGACAGAGCTTCCAAGTGATGCTTTACCTTCAATGGCATCTCAAATGCATATGGTAAACTGAGCAACAATCCCAAATGTGTCTAAGTTTGGTATTACCACTGCAAAATACCTGCCCTGAAAACTTTGCAAAAATCCTAAAGGAATAATGAAACTGATATCCCTGAAGTTTGTGCACCTTCTTCTTGCAATATGCCCTGAGGCAAAAATACAAAGTCAAGACTGAGAACAGGCAAGAAAATGATGCCAAGATACAAACTCTCCAGTGACTTTCTGCTGCTCCAGGCCACATCTGTGACGATGCCAGGCTGCTGCACTGAGCTGCCTACATCACTCCTAGGACAGTCAACTCCTTTTGGGGTACCTATATTTATGCCTTGACATTTAAGGCATAAAGGCAGAAGGCCACTCTGGAACTTAATTTGAACACAGATGGGGTAATCAAGTATCTCCTTGTAGTTGTAGTGGAAATACAATTAGAAATCTTGCATTTATCTGTAGAGCTACCCAAAAAGCATTTTCCATTTGGCACAGAACAGCAACCTGGGAAGACTCAATTTCATCTTGTGAGCTTTGTTATTTTAATTAATCACAGAAAACTGTTGCACATACCAAGACAGATTAAAAGACTCAAGTCAAAAGTGCTTATAGATAGAAGAGATATTTAGGAATTTAATATGGCCATATTTTTTACTAGACTTGATTTCTACTGACATGAAGCACCCATGAGTTTTCAGGTGACCAGAATGTGGCCTCTAATAGTACTGTATTACTCATATGCCTAGGAGGCACCTTTCAGCAAAACCAAAGCAAAACCCAAGTGTTTACTAAAATTCTGAATAAAGCGTGCTTGGAACCAAGAGCTTTGTTTTCAATATTGTCCTTTAGGATCCAAAGGCCACTACATACTGACAAATTTTGGTATGTTGTACCTTGAACTGAGCTTCTGGAGGTCCAGTGATGATAACCATTCTCAGCTTAGCATCTGGTCCTTCAGCAGGGGCAATCTGGAATGGATAAACATAGCTATTGGTAGCTGTCTTTTGAAGGAATAGTTTAAAGCCACCTCCTCCCCATTTCAGTCTCACATTCTGTTCAGGAGTGAAAAATTATTCGTTACAGCAGCAGCATCACACTTCAGTCATGACGGGTTTGTTCTCTTTAAAGTGCATTAATTAGCTGTAATGGAATATGGAGAAACTGGCTAAACCACCGTGAACAAATTTACTTCTGCAAATTAAAGACACAGCTACTCATCCACCCATGGCAGAACCCCACATGGCGTTTTCATGTGGCTATGAGTGATGTAAATCATGTAGCCTCCAAAAAGACAAGTCTTCTTAATAAACTGAGATTCTCATCCCTACCCACTAGCTTGAATAGTCTTTCTAACAAGTTCTGCTCATCAGCAAAAGCTTGCATCCATTCCCCTGAGAACAGAAGATCACTTTACTGTTGTAACTAATCAGATCCAAAACATTCCTCTGTACTGGACAATGTGTGACCCAAATAAAAATTAAGCTCCACCAGAGCTGAGACAGAGATGCCTGTAGGGTCTTTAGCAGTTCATGTCACCACAACAGTAAGATTTCTGTGGGTGCTGTTCTCAGACTCCAGTGGCATTGAATAATTCAAAGTAGCCTCTGACATTCCGAATGAATCTTTTGTTTATCACAACTGACATTTCCATTGTTGCATCTAGTATTACATAGCTGCTGTTGAATGAGCAATATATTAAACACTACAGAATTTCATCTCAGCTGTTGGCATAGGGATGTTACTCATGTTTAACAGCTGTAGTTTATTTCAGACAAATTACCAGTCACCAGGCATCATTTTCACTAAAGAATTTTGCTAAGGAAAGTTTATAACATTATTCATATTGTACCCTAAGATGGAGAAGGTATTACATGCTAGTTATCTGGTTTGCATATCTCTTTTTTATTACTTATGAATTCCAATTGGATATATCTAAAAATACACATTAATTTTAGAGCGGTACATTTATATGACATGATATTGTGGTAAGAACAAGCACAGACCAAATCCATTCATTCTTTGGAACAAGTTTTTTAGAGGGGTAAAGTTTCCAGGCACATTTAGAGGCAGCTGACTGAACAGAGTTAGCCTGACCATTGTCATTTGTGTGAAGTGGACAGTTTTGTCTCTCAGACACCTCTAGTTTTCTTAGTGAACACCAGCACCTTTTAGGAAAAATATTTCCCATCAAACCTCCATTACATCTTACGTGTGTCTAAATGTTCTGGGATGTATCTTGCTTTGATTTTATCCTAGAATATTCTGTTCTCACAGCTGAGGTAAAACATGGCTGAGGGCTGCAAAAGAAACATATACCAACTAACATTGCAATGTCTGAAGGGGTAACCTAAGAGAACACTCAGGTAATTTTTCCTATCTGCCCTTGGAAAATGTAGTTATATACACACAAATAGTATACAAGCGTTGAATTTAACTTCTGAGATTGAGCAACTTTACATTCCTCACCAGAAAAGAACCAATCTTCTATATACCAAGCCCCAAACTTCATACACCCAAACTCCATAAGGTTCAGCTTTTATAAGGAGGGGCTGTTCCAGAAGGAATTTATAACCAAGGAGATGACAATGGCTCACAATAGGTCCCAGCAGTGTAGCATGGGGTGGGCAATAGACAACTCAAATCTCTGCCTGGCTCTTTTGCTGAATAATTGAGTCTCTGGGGTCCCACACTGCATTGCCAAGCAGTGACCCCCAGCACCGGGACACAACCTGAGCTCAGCAAGAGCCACGTGAGGTGACAGCCTGAACACTGCAGCCTCGTACAGAGCCCCAGTGCATCTGCACTTCAGTCTTACATCGTGGGAGACAAGTTCCACCAGATCTACAAAGCTCAGCATGGGCATGAGAAGACACAGGAGGACGTAAAATGCTTTCAGCTGTACAAGCTACAGCACAACTCAAAACAAGCATTATGCACAGACTTACTTCCTCCACAAAGTATGGTTACTGCAGTTTGTTGGTTTAGAAGTTAGTCAGGCAGCACTTCCTTCAACTCTCAGCTAAAAGCACAGATTCCCTGATTCACAATTTATTATTTTGCTCCAAAGTTATGGCAGAGGGCAGGTGGTCAACATGAGGCAAATTTAGAAGTTTTGAATAATTTACCAGTTGCCATATTTAATACTTTCACACAGAAGCAAGCCTGATGCTCCACATTGTTCTGGCAGATTACAGGTGAAGTTGCATTATTTTAATAGATAAATTATGCTACACATGCAGCTTCCCAATTGTGCAAGCATACCCTGTTTCTGTATACTTTTGTTAAGATTTAGTCTTATTTTCACAAAAAGTGTCTTTACTTTATTCCTACTGAAGGAACAAAAGATCAGAGCTTGAGAAAACTTTTACCTGAACTTAAATTAATACAGAAATATTAAATCCATGGGGTAGAGGGGTGCCAGCCAGGTGAGGAAGCCTGAGGCCACTGTTAGCCAGATGCATAAGAAACACTGGAAACTCCCTTTCCACAAAACTCTCTTCCAAGGACCAACTGAAGAACTAGTTTGGACTGGTTCTTGGAGGTCCACGTTGTTTTCCATTTCTATCTGCACCTAGCAGTACCTTCTATACACTGTTTAAACTTTAGATACAAGCTGGAGGGATGGAGAGGGGAAGAGGAAATACATGTGATGCATCACAGCCCCGTGCAAGACAGATTTAATAAGGAAATATTGACACCTCTCACTTTCTTCTGTTTCATTTTCTCCTAAAAATGTGGTTATTAGTGCTCAATTAATATAAACTATCTGGGTAGTATACCTATTTAACATTCTGCTCAAAAACAGGTGGAGTTGGGCAGTGGGTCATTGGTTGACTGGCCAGTAAATGGATCAGCGCTAAGCAAACCACACACAAGACTCATTCATCAGGGTTCCCCAATTATTTTGCTCTGCATACTTAGATGAACACCTTCCAACCCTAGCTCAGCTTCACCAAGCTCAACTCAGCCTAGCCAGCTCCTGCCCTGTGCCCCAGACTTTTGGCAGATCCCTGCCGTAGCACTCACTGAACACATCACTTCTCTGAAACAAAAATCAAGAGGGCTGAGAAGAAAACATTTGTTTTATCTGTGAAGTAAAATGTCCATCTAACAGCATACTAAAGCTACACACTGTACTTAAAATGCAGTGTTCTTTAAACTTTTCTTTTTTTTTTTTAACTTAGGCCAAAACATCTTTACAGCATAAAACAGCTGAAAATATTATTTGTAAGGAAAAAAATGCTCAAGCATCTAGAGAAGATACTTGTGGTTACAAAGGCATTGGTTGCCAAAAGCCAAGACCTTCCTACAACTGCAACTGGTACTAACCCCTGTACATAGGCAAGAAAGATTTCACCAAATCAACTAAAACTCAAGCTTCTGTTAGAGGTCAGCTTCTGCAAACTATTTTGTTCTTAGCTACACTGAGGTGGTCAATACACAAACAGCTGGATGTTCAACCTGATACAAGGTAAATCTGCTGTTCAAGAACTGACTGGCCCCAGGAGCACCAGTAGATGAAGTTACAACACTAACAATTCAGCATGGAGCCATTTGAGCTTGACAGCCCCGGCCAATCCATCTGGAACAGAACAAGGGCAGCCACAAGAGCAGGAAACTTGAACGGTGCTGCTGTATTTAGAAGGAGAATTTACCCCACCAATTTTCACTTTTAGGTAAAGCAAGGAGAAAGCCTTTAAGCACTGCATCATTAAGGCACAAGTCTGTTTCTAAGACCACCAAAGTAGTTTTCTTTGCAGCTTACATTTCACACCTCAGGAGACGTTTGAAAACATGCTTCTAATTATCTTGTCTCAAGGAAGATTAAAAGATGATTTATAAACAAATGTACCATTCATCACATCACATTCTAAGCATGGAGTGGGGGAGGATGTTCACGAAAGCACAGCTTGTGCAAACTTGCTGAAAGTGTCACGTAGAATAGGCAGAAAGTTATAGTTGGTGTAATAATACCTTAATAGATGCGCCTGCAAAACGAGAGAGTTGTTTGATGTGCTGTCCCTGCTTGCCAATAATAGCTCCAACTGCCAAGGCTGGGATGAACAGATGAACAGTTTCAGACTCGGGCTGTTGCTGTGGGGAAGAAGAAAAAATGCAGTGAATGTTTTTGAACATTATGAATCAGACTGACAGGAAAATGGGTACAGTACAGGCATGCATGGAAATGAGGGGGAAATAAGATTTCCCCCTGTGATGTCTGAGTATTAAGGGTCTGGCTTTTTTTGGGAATCACAAAATCCACAGAACAAGAAAATCAGTTTGAGCCAAAAGAGGATTCTTTCATCTTGTATAAAATAGTCACAATTTTAATGCTTAGAACTTTAAAAACCAATTGAGGTGTTGCTTCTTTGTGAGGCTTTCACTCTTACCTGTCGCTGTCTGGATTCTCTTCCACATACAAGACCCTTGCAGGTGAAGCTACTACAAGCCAAGAGAGGCTACTACAGCCTGAGCAGCCAAACTCTTTCTAGTTTCTTAGTTATATTTTTTAATTTTAGATTGCGTTGAGAGCAGTACAAAAAGTCTCAGAGTTACATACATGCTACAATTTCCTTTGTGTGGGAGTGATCTGGAATGATAGCCAGCTTGAAATCTGCCAGTGATTCCTCCTGTGTAACATTATGCAACAGTTGGAGCCCTGGCAGCACTCCTCAGGCAGGCTAGTAAATTAAACACCGTGTTTCTTAAGTGAGAGGACCCCAGCATTGCACCCACTGGATATCAGGCATCACTGCACATTCCTGCTGCTTTCAAGCAGACACCCCAGCTGGAGAGCATGACATAGTACTGGAGATGCTCTCAAGGAATGATCAAACTGCAGGGTTGCAGCTGCCTCAGTAAGTCAGGGCTGTGTTAGCAGCCTCAGAGGAGCCCGTCTCAGATGAACAGGCACCATCACGTGTGCACTGCGCTATTGCACCGTCAGTCTGTCCACTTCTGTCAGGGCTACCTCCAAAAGGCATTTCACACAGGCATTTCTTTGCACTAGGAGCTTTTTAAGGCACTATGCACCTCTCTTTCCAAAGTTTTTCTTCCTACGTGTACCCCTCTCATGTATTTTTGAAATTAGTTTTTCTCATCCTCAATAGGACAAGTCGACAAGTCCTTTTCGTGCAGAGGTCTTTTGACACAACACAGACATCCTCACCCTTGCTTTCCCAGTGCCCATCATGCAGTCCAGCACTGAGCACCAGCAAGCAGAGCATGTGGCACCAACCAAGCTCATTTAGCTTTGCTCAGCTGGATGTTTTGGTAGGGATACAGACACGTACAGAAGCTCACCAAGACAGCTTTTTCTATGACATTTTCAAAAAAATCCTCACATCGCTATGTGCAACACAAAGCAAAAAGCGCATGCAACCCTAAAAAAAAAATCCCCACTTATTTTTAAATTTGAGTGAGTTCTTTCAAGGTTAAGTCTTTTAAGGCAAAGTCCCACTGCATTAACCATAAACAAATCAGAACAAAATGCTCGTTTCCAAGTTTTACCACTTCATTTTCAGGAAACACAAGTCAACTGTAACCTCAGGGGATACGAATTCCAGGCACAGCTTCATTTACCAGGTGAAGAAACCCCAAAATAGGATATTGGGAACAGAAACACTTTAGGCGATGGCAACACTTGCATGGTTTACCCGGTGCCTTCACACACGCAAGGCATTACGCTTCATTGGCATTTCATGCTGGCTTAATCCACATGGATGCAGCCCTCCACACCCAGCCTCCCCACTGCCTCATGTGCTTTGAGGCCAGCAGGTTTGCAGATCCAGCTGATTTTTAAGGCAGGCAGTAAGCCCCTGATCCACATAACCAGAGCCACACACAAGTGGTGGTATGTGACCAAGGGAGGAAGTAACAACACTTAGGGAATGGGAAAAGATGGGAGCACACTTTTTAATCTGCCTACAGATTAGTCTAAAATAATCTCAAAACTACATCTTAAAACTACATCTTAAAACTACATATTTGTAATGAAAGATACCAGTCACTTCACCAAATATGTTAAGCCACTTTCCAGAAGATTATTCATATTCTCCTCCTATTACTACAAACATCCTGAGTGTTGTCATAGTAAGTCCTTTTACATGTTCACTGTGAATCTAGCAAGATTTCCAGTAATTTGGAAATGCTACTGTAGGTACTCACTTGATCTTAGCACATAAAGAAAGTCTTTCTAAATGGTTACAAGTTCATGAAGCATTTAGGTTTTCCCAGTTTTGTTATGAGGACCCATTGCACTGGGTGTAGAGGCAACCCCTACTTCCAATCCTGACAACTTATCCACCCCTTCTTGACCCCTACATTCAACTGCTAGCACATGCTCTAGCTCCTGCAAAAATACTCTGCTGAAGTTCTCCTTTTCACATGCTTCTCCAGCCAGCCTCTTCCAACTAATTACTACAACACTACTGCAAATCAAACGTGACTTGGTTTTCAAGAATTTACACAGCTTCTACCTAAACCCACCTCCAGACACATTTCTGTACCATAGAAACAACTCAAACTTCATTATTTTTGTTTGCATATATTTCCTGCCTTCCCTCTGTTGCCCATCTGCCTGCTGAGCAGTTTTCCCCTCTCCTTCCCAAAGCTTGATTTCAAGCCACTTCCTTGGCTGGATTCAATTCACCACCAAAATTCCTTTTTGCTGCCTCACCCTTAAACACGAAACATGGGCAGCAAAGGCAGCAGAAGACAAAAGATGTACCATGACTTTCTAACTGTACAATCAGCTCACTGTAGCACCTTCCTCCCAGCCCTCCTCAGAGTTGTGACATCTCGATACATTTCAACTTCATTTTTCCTAAGATATTTTTTAAAAATTATTTCTTATGTGAGTGACTGATGTTCTTTAATACTAAACTTATATTTTGGTGTAATAGTGATACATGTTTATTAAAGAGTAGTGGAGAATCTGCCAATATTCAACTGTTCATACATTGGAATATTAAAAATTCTTGTCTGGAGTAGCACACTGACATATACATAGAACTAAATTCTCTGGTATAACATCACATAAGATTTGGAGAAATTATGTTATGCACGCTGATTTTTAACCATCCAAAACCCATACTGCTCTTTCTTTTCTTCTTCTGATAGAAACTGAGTCCAGCTAAGGCTATTGAGAGTATCACAACACCAAGTTCAAATGACTATCTGTCCATCTCCTTACCCACAATAATTTTTAAATCCTTTTGTATTTACTGGAAACCTAGCCTGCAAAAGAAACACATGAAAACATAATGCAATGACTACACCACCCATCAATCTTAGAGATGCTTCTGGGGATCTCAGGATGGAAGAAAATCAGCTATAATTTAATCTTACCCAAGCCACGCCACATAAGTCATAGAGCTTTCCAGGAACTCCTAACATGAGTTACATCAGAAATAGATTCCTAGATCTTAAACATATGTTAGAAGCACTAAATTTAGGCAACTGATTTCCCACTCTGTGAAATCTGAGCTTCAATGTTCACTCCCTTATAGCTAAGTTTGCTTAAATATATATATTTATAACTTAAAGCCAAAATATGTATNACTAAATTTAGGCAACTGATTTCCCACTCTGTGAAATCTGAGCTTCAATGTTCACTCCCTTATAGCTAAGTTTGCTTAAATATATATATTTATAACTTAAAGCCAAAATATGTATGTGTATATATTTTTTGACAAAAATAAGGTCTCCTGGACAATTTTCTCCTCTTTCCCATTCAGTTTATTTTTTCCCCACATAAGAAAATATTTTTTTCAAAGTCAGCCCAGCCCTGGGAACTGACAGGAATGCAGAAAGAAAATCTTTTAAAGTAGCAGCCTTGGTTCACCAACATTTACAGTCCATACGTCCACCCTAATTTGCAAGTAACCATCTCCAGTGTCTGTGGTGCACAGACCACCTCTTCCACCCCAGCAATATTTGCAGTATGGGCTCATGGCTCTTCCACCTAAATAAGAGAAGTTTGTCTTGTGCAGCTGTGGCACACAGATACCACTGAGACATTCACTTCAGTGGAGAATTCTAGGTTGTTTTGGGGTTCTGTGTTTTTTTCAGAGGTTTTGGGTTTTAAGAAAAGAGCTCCAAAACCCAGGATTTCTTAGATATAAGAAACAGATTCTTCAAAAGCATGGGGACCAGAAACAATTAATTCAGTTCATAAACAGCTGAAAATACTTCCTTTGTTTCTGCAAAAATCCGTCTGCTTTAGTCACAAAATAGGGTTGACAAGGAATTTTTATCTATATCCGGCATATTGAACTAATGAAAACAATTTTAAATGCTGATTTTGTTCATTAATTGGATTCCAATTTCCATCCAAATGTTGCCTGATGAAAATCAGAACTTAAAATTAATCAAGCAAATGCGAAAAGCACCATTCATCATTTTTTAACAGAAAATGGGAAAAATACATGACCCAAAACAAATGGCAAACTGTATACTTGTATAAATGGAAAGATATATTTACTGTAAGCAAAGGTACAGACCACTCTAAGGCTTTCAGAAAGGTGACTAAACTACGCATGTAAAATTTAATAAGTCAACTTAAATCAGATTTCCTTCTTGCTCATTTAAATCAAGATTGGAAATGCTGATTTAACAGGGAGATGGAAATTAATCTACCCAACTGGATGACACTAAGCAACTGCTGCAGCACACTATTAGCTCTGACTTTTTACACTAACACAATCCTTTCCTAGAGCAGCTTGGATGGACCTCCTTCCATACCTCCTGCAAGTCCCTGAGCCCCAGCCATCTGTCTCTAGCCTAACAGTCCATACCAACTATTTAGTTTATTTTTAAAAAAAATTCTTTAAATTCCCACCAGCTCCATCCAAGACAAACTCATCTCTTGGTAAATCCTGTAACCCATGTCTGCTTCCCCCTTACACTTGGCTCACCTGCAGTCCCTGCACTGCAGGTAGCATCAGAATCATCCCCTTCACTCCAGCCAGGCCCTGCAGCCCTACAGGAGGTTTTCCCTTCTGCTGCCAACCCTACCACATTAATGTGGCTTAGAAACTGGCTTAGCACAGCCATCATTTCCTGGTTTCCAGAGCCTCAGCAGGAGTGATGTTCCTCCCCTCCTTGGGATATCACCACTAGTCTTTCAGCATGAGGGCTACTGCTCCACACCAGAACTAGAAGCTGAGGACTCCGAGCCAAGAAAATGTGCAGATTCACTCTTCTTTCTGCAATCCTTGCTTGCAGGGTTAGAAAGATTTGTAGAGACCATCTGCCCTGAGGATAAGCTTGTTAAAACTTCTCTGCCAGCTCCTGGTGCATCAGTCCTACAAACTGCAGAAAGCCACACAGGAGGAGAGCTTTTCCCTAACCTCTTAGCTTGTCAGAAGGAAAACATTGCTCCTCATCTTGCCCTTGGGTAACAGCCATAGCACAGCCAGGCAAGAATGAAAACTCAGAAAAAGAAAACTATGACCCTCCAGGTAGAGGGTGGTAGGTAAAAAAAGCAGGTCCCAAGACATTACAGCTGGGGGAATGGACATCCTATTTGAAGAATGGCATTTGAAAAACAGAACAAAGAACAACACAGAACAAACAATACAGAGAAAAGCCACAGAGGTTTGCCTCCTCAGTTCCTCCCCAAGACAACCCCTCCTCTCTTGATTTTGGCTGATGCTGCTGCTAGGTCACTCCACAGCTCCCTCAGTCAGCATGAGTGTGTGGTGTGATCTTGCCCATGGCAGGGCTCATAAAGGGGCATGTTTGTTATTTATGTCCCTCAAGTTAATTTGAACATTAATCTCAGTCTTTTTCTACAAGCCTGCCAACAGTACAAAATTTTTTCCAGTCTTGTGCATAAATGTCTCCATAGACCCCTTGCTCCATCAAATGCATGTGGTTGGTAAATCCTTGGCAACATTTGGGATAAGGCTGTAAATCTTCAGAAATATTGTACCCACGGAAGTAAATAGGCTTTTAAGCCAGACATGAATGGGAGAAAAATCAGATCTTTCCTGGTTTCTAAGCCTGTTGTGTTTCGTGTTACAAATTAATTACCTTGCATGTGACATTTATTTCAAGTCACAAAGTCATGTCATCCATTTCGAGTCAGCATCAGGTTTTTTAGTTGTGAGGGAAATAATTAAGAACTGTTTCAAGACTGCATGGAGCTACCATCTAGCCTAGTAAGATACATGTTAAGGTTGTTTGGGTTTTTTTTACATAGTAAACAAATCCATTTCATAAAAGTAAATGAATACAGACAGTAGGTGACTGCATTAAAAACATCCCTTTTTTTGCCATTCTCCCTCCTTCCCAACAACCATGACTACCAAGACAAGAGATATTTGCAGACACTCATTTGGTCTTCAGAATACCCTGATTTTGTCAGGAAGTGAGGTATTATATTATTCAAACCCTGTACCACATCCAAAGCCAAAATTTAAACCACATTTTTGCAATGTACTGTGAAGAATTATCCTGGCACACAGCTATATTAAATGCTCTTATTTATTTATTTAGTAATAAAAACTTGCAGCAAGGGGAAATGAACATTAAGCCAAGTATCCTTGAAGATATTCTAGTTGGATTCAATGCATTGATAACAAACTTGAGATGATGGTGAAAGAAATCCTAGTGCATTCATTTCACAATACCAGTTCTAAAAGTTTAAGCCTTCATTGGAAACAGGGGGGTCATTAATGAAAACAAAGTTTTAGTAGATAGGTCTAACATGATCCACAGTTTCACAACATCCTTGCAGATACCTTGTGTCACCATCACCACAATCACTGAGCTGATGTGGTGCTGCCAGTGTAGATCAACAAATTTCAGCCTGAACTCCCTGCACCCTCCAAGATTTTTAGGTTTACTTTAAACAGATTTAGGTCCATGCTGAGAGTCTAAAGCTTTCTGCCATATTCACTGCCTGAAAAGCCTGGACTACACTTAGAAGAATTCTGCACTAGTGAATTCAGTCAGTCAAGAAGTAGCAAAATAATTTAAAGGAAGCAATGCATATTTTTAACTTTGCACACTAGAGCATTGCTCATATTACCATGCACGACCTGTACAGCCACCATCCAGCCAGGGGTCCACCTTGCCATGAACCCCAGGTTAATCCAAGACACCTCTCTTTAATGTCCCTGCTGCATTATGTGAGAAACACTTGTGCCACTAGATAAGCCAGGGGCATGACCCTTCCTGGGACACACAGCCCAGGGCAAGGCTATGCAGCTCTAGCTCTTTTCCCCCCAGAAATTATGTGTGGGTGCCCTCTGTCCATCTAGCTGAGCTAATCCTCTCCTCTTGGTTGAAAATCTAAGAATGATCCACCCCACCTACATTTCCATGTTGGGGACTAACGCATTTCAATACCTGAAACTCAAAGACTGCTGGCCCTTGCAAAATGGCCAGTACCTTCAGTGAGATGTCACTGAAATCATTTCACTTAGCACCACTCATTCCACTTCTTGGCTCTCAAATTTAGTACTTTTCATCATGATCATCTTCGAACTGGGAATCTTCTTAGACTACTAGAAGTC
The DNA here is from genome assembly GCA_013400215.1 of Cisticola juncidis. Classification (NCBI taxonomy): domain Eukaryota; kingdom Metazoa; phylum Chordata; class Aves; order Passeriformes; family Cisticolidae; genus Cisticola; species Cisticola juncidis. The sequence continues at coordinate 92,078 of VXBR01001848.1, read as the reverse complement.
ACTAAAAGGACCTCACATATCAGAAATTTTCCCAACATGAGAGCCTAGCTAGCAACAAGGGAGTAGAAATCACAGAAGCAGAGAAGGAACATTTTCTGGCAGGCTAGTTACAAGGCATTTCACAAGCAGGAACTGGTTTGACATATTTCTGAACATGGCATGAACTTTTTGTTTTTACAAAATCTGACTGGCCACAATGCCAAAAAAGGCAATCTGCCACCTTTTGTTCAGAACAGACAGCCAAAATCAGAAATCAACATAAGGAACAGATTGTGAAACTATGTAAGCAGGAATTTTGCTGGTCATTCACAAGCAGCAAGCATAGGTATTCAGTATTGCAACACTGTATGACCATCAAAAATATATGTATAGAAACACTTCCACTTCAAAAATCATTGCTGTGACACAGCAGCTACATGGATACTCAAAACCCATAGAATTTGCCCATGAAATCAGTGGCTTTGAAAGATGCAGGTTCTCATCAGCTCTGGTTTATAAAGGCACTGCTCTCAGATTTCATGACAGCTGCCAGAAAAACAGGTTGTGTAAACACAAAGATCACTTATTTTTCCATCATGTTTAACTAACAAACAAACCAGAGATGGAGCCAGATACAACAGAATGAGGACTTGACCTACTTTTGTTTCTGGCCTGAAGGAGCTCAGTACACTCTAGTAACAAAATATTTTGCACCTTAAGGAATTAAATTTCCCATATAGTTTAGCATTCAGAAGGTGTGGAGCCTGGTACTTAGAGCTTGAGAACCTGAGATGGTCAAGGGAACTCAAAAATTAAATCTTCCCATAAGAATCTAAAAGCAGGGAACCAACAAATTCTAATTCTCTTGTTCCAAGAAACTACAAATATCTCTACAAATACTCAAACCTGCAGTGAAGAGGAAACCATTTTTATTTTAAGAGGCATGGATTACTAGTTAACAAGTGATGCTATTTGCATTATGACAACCTCAGAACTGTAAAAGAAGCTATTAAGAATAACTGGAGGCTTCAACACCTCAAAAAACTACCATTGACTTGCCAGATTTTTGTACATCACATGGTGCCAATTGCATTTTTTTCTTCCCTCACTGAGGGGTTGGTCCATCTCCAGAGGCTGAATAGTTTGACTGCTCTGGACACGTGTCCCTGCCAACACAGCATGGCAGAAGCAGGAGACTTTCAATACAGTGGGAAAATCAACCATTTTCTCCACAGGGCAAAACAATCCCACAATGTTACACACCATGAAGAAAATTTTTTAGTTGTCAAAAAATGCATCATTAATGAAGGTAAGAAATTAAGCATCAGTAAAGGTGTATTTCAAGGCACTGAGGTTATAATCTTCAAAAGAAGTCTAATTAGCTGGTAGATTTTTTCAGACAATGCTGTTGTCCTACAGTGCCCTCCTCAAGGTTGTATGTGCTGCACACAAGTATGGTTCTAATTTCACCGGTATAAAATAATTTTGTAAAAACACTGGCATATCCTTCTTCACCCCCCAAAATCACATCCTCTTTTGGCTGCAGGACAACTCAAAAATCATCTACTGCTTAAAAAGCTGGGCAAATCAGGGCAAAGCCACTTGCAACTACACACATTATAGATGTACAGACATCACTACCTCTGGGTAGATCAGACGTAATGGTTGCACGAGCTAATCCTATCAAACCCAGACATTCAAAGGAGCCAAACTTCACCAAGTAAGAGTCAAAGTACCTGGAAACATAGGACAGTTTTTCCTCTTCCTTGTCTTTCTCATCTATGCTCAGGGCATCAAATGAAGGCCCTCAATGAATCAATTTTTCAGTTTAAATTACTTTTCTTTCCTGCCAAAAGCACAATACAGTTATTTCTTCTCTTTCTTCTATGCAATATAGAAGATGTCTTCTTTACTATTATTATTTAAGAAAATGACTGGAGAATAAAGAAGGAATCTTTCTCTTGACCACAAAATCTTCTAAGGAGAAAGTTTTCCATTGGCATGTTCCTCACCTGCAACAAAAAGCTTCAAGAGATGGCAAAAAAGAAGAAAGGAAAGCAACCTATCAGTCTAACTGTACAACACTTCCTTTTGTAATCAGAAAAATGTGGTTTGATTTCTTGGTTTTGTTTACTGTATGAAACTACCTTTTCATTGTTTTTGGTGGTTTTTTGGGTTTGGTTTGGGTTTTTTGGGTTTTTTTAGGTTGTTGGTTTGGGAGGGTTTTGGGGTGGGGGTTGATTTTTTTTTTTTAAGTTTTTCTTTCCCGTCCCCTTCTTCCTAGAAGCCTGTAAGCATATCATATCACACAATCTGAAAATTTACTGTAAGGCTAAAGAAAAGGTTAGAAAGAGTGCTTTTTTTTTGAAGACAGAGCTTCAAGAAGCTACAATGGGTGTCCAGGAAGACCAGCAGGGAAAGCAGTTCCACTGCAAGCAGAGGAGCAGCTCTTCACCTTAGCTAAATTTCACGGGGTAGAAGTTCATGCATCTCTTCCATGACCTCACAGATGAAGGAGAGCAGCTGGTGTGAACTCCTCTTATGGAGCAAAGCTGTCTACTTCTCGCCTTACTTTATATTTGAGTTTACCTGCCACGAGACAGAATTAATTCTACTACCCTCTTTCAGGTCATTCAAGGGCAGGATGAGGTCTCCATAGGTTAGCCTTTCTTCCCCCATGCCCTTGGGATGCCAAATTTCAGACCCAGAGGCTGCAAAAGAAATGCAGGTGGATGTAAAATTGAACATGCAAAGTTCCAATTATAAGAGGAAGGGTGCAACACACTTAACCTCAGTAGGTGGGCCAGGTGTATTAATTGCATAACTGTATGCAGTTGGACTTTAAGATAAAGATTCTTGTTTGTTTGGAGCTTTAAAACTTTCAGTGTTGCATGAGAGCAAACTTCTATTCTTGAGAGACAAGTATGTGCATATTCTCCCCACAGTTCAGAAGACAGAAGCAACAACTCCATCAAAACAGCTTTGAGCAGTACAACACTACATCTGAAGCAGTTTGGCTGGGATACTTGTTAAAACTTTTTTTTTTAATGGCAACATATCTTCTGGAAAACATAAGCATAGATGATATTCCCTTTTGCAGAACCTTACTCTCCTCCTCACAGAAATCCTAGCACTTTGTGCAGGTGCTCAGGTCATGACATTTGTTACAAATGACAGTGGGCAGACTAACAAAGCTCTTTGCAATCGTGTCAGAGCTGCAACACATACAAGCATTTAAGTGTACAGCTGGGGAGAAAGATTTAAGGATAAACAGAAAGTGGTGGTTCTTCCAGGCCCAAAAGCAGCTTGAAAAGACATTGGCTACAAACAGGCACAGAAAGGCTACTGGTCCTTAATATGGTCACACAAGGGCACAGGTCAGTCCAAAAAAAGACCATTAGTTTGGTCGTATCACCAGGATCATAAGAGCAAAATCATGCCCATTTGACAGTAAAAAGATTTTTTAGCTCTTAGTATTTTTAATTGAAACATTCAAGTCCTACTTTTTCCTCAAACCATAAAACATTTAAACGATTCTCACATGTTCTGATTTGTTTGTCTTTTAGGAGCCCAGAGAAAAACCAAACAGATCTTGGATTTTTGCAAGAAAAGAGAGAAAAATTCAAGAACTGAAACAAAATATGCAATTCCATTGCATCCCTTTTCAATGGCTTCACAAAATGAGTGCTTTGAACAGACAACCAGAACTTGGACTGCAAATAAATAATACAATCTCAATATCAAGGATTGTTGCTAACAGTAGGTAAAAATACAAAATATGGATGTTTAGCCTGCACTGCTTGTGGTGCTCAGACACTGTTAGCCAAGTGCAATGGCCATGTGCCCACATGCATGTTTGTATCTGTCACCAGACAAATACCAAGGACAACCTGTACCTTCCTGTGGGGACTTCACTGCCAGGACAAAGAGTAAAGCAGCACCCAGAATATTAGTGAGACACAATCTGCATCTCCTTAGATTAAATTAAATGAGGCTTTGGTGTTGAACATCAGTGTGAACCATCATGGAATAAAGCCTCTGAGTCGCATGGAAATCAGTCCAAGGAACTACATGCAAGCTAGTGTTTGATAACATCACCATTTCCTAAGTTTATGGTACCAGAGTGTACCTGGAGCAGCTGGAGAACAATGTTTATGCCCTTGTCACATGACTTAAAGGTTTGCATGAGAAGGATAGGATGAAGCATCACACACATTAACACAGCTAAACCTATTTAGCTACTCAGTCCCAAGCTCCTGAGTACTGAATGTTGTAGGAACACTTGGCTCCAGATGTATGCATGAGCATTCAGACCTGTCACTAAGCTCTGGCACTGTAGCAAAATCCTAGATCTCTACTATGAACAAAATCCAAAATCTCTACTATGCATATTTTTCCTCTTTATACCCACTCAAAAAAAGCAGCAGCAGGAATGTGACATATAATCATTTCAATAATTAAGGGGACACTTCAGTTGTTTTGGGAACAAGTCCTGCACAAGGTCACAGCTACACCTTGTCACTAGAAGTAGTACATATGAAGTATTAGCTCCATAAGGAAATCCTGCTGCAAACACCCAAACTCACCCAGCTAATTCTTCTGACCCAAGGGAGAACCCCCAGGCAAGTCCATCCCCACAATAAGGTGAAGAAAAGGTCCATACAGAGATAGTACAAGAGCTTCAAACCCACCCTCAGACACAGCACAGGGGTGTCCCAAGGCTCACTGTATGGCTTGTAAGCACAGACCTCAGACACTTGTATGCCAAATGTGATGGTGTGGCTGGAACTGCTGAGGAGCACACCCTTTGCTCAGTCAAACAAACAGGGGACAGGGAAGAGCCAGCCCTGTGCAGCCCTGAGCAGAAGGCAAAATTTGCACTACACAAAAATAATCAGGACTGCAGCAGGACACACTTCTTTACACTCTGATGCCAGCAGTGTTTTCAGAGAGGATTTCAAGTTGCCTGAAAGGGATGTCCTCAATGTCCTCTGATCCCTGCTCCCAAGCAGAAAAGGGCATGCACTGAAAACAAGGTAAAGGGACTTGGGTTGCCCAAATGCCTTGGTCAAAATAAGGAACTTGGTAACAAATAGCTCATAGGTAAATGGACATAAAGTCTCCCTGGGAGATCTTCATTAATTTTTGTTCTAAGACCTTCTTTCCCCTCAAAGCCTCTTTTAGTTATACAGATTTCATTTTAGGTCTTAAATCCCTCACGAGCTTGCCTAGATCTCCCTTGATGGTTACCTTTAGCCTTTCATACTGTATCAATTTCTCCTTAAAAATATATCCAGACTTTTTTCTCTTTCTACTTCTGCATGCCCCAATAACCTATTTAATCAGGATCTGAAAAACTGTTCTACTAGAGGAAAAAATTAGAGGAGAGTAAAACTCAAAAGCTACAGAAAATTAATTCATACACAGGCAAGACTTAAAATTCTTCAAGATGGAAACTAATGAATTCATTAAGGGAATAGACTCATACTTTTCCTTGTTTTCTCTTCTCAGAGAGCAACAAGCACTCCAAGTGACTTTAGGGGCTGACTCACCTGAAGCCCACAGAATCCCCTGCTCTTTTCCAGATACCAACACATCTAGGTACAAACAGGTGAGACAGTTCCCTCTGTCCACACATTTGCTTTAGAAGCCCTTAGTGTCTGCCTCAGGGGCTGTGCTGGCACCACTCTCAATCTCCACAAGATCTGTTGCAGTTCACCCTCTGAATCTGCAAGTTTATCCCTTCCTTCTGCATGTTAGCTTGTCACACATCTACATTGCATGGAATGAGAGCCATTTCAGAGGACTGAGCATGAACAGAAGCAAGAGAGTTCAGACAGTGGTCCTTCCAGCTGCACAGTTTCTACACTTGTAAAAAATGACATTTGTTTCTTGATGCCTTTTTTCGGATGTTGCCATTATCCTATTTCCAGAAACCTGGAAACTGCCAGAGATCTTAGCAGGCTAAAAAAGGTGCATTTGGGGGATAAAGGTTCACTAGCAACAGAGGGACAGACAGGAATAACCACCAAATTCAGCACTGCTTAGGTGTATATTTAAAGCAAAAGCAAAAAGAACCACAACATGGGGGGAGAAGTGGGGAAGAAATGAAAATAAACCAAGTGATGCACAGAACTGTGGGCTTACAGTATGAATCTCAAGAATAGCAAAGTAGTCTGCAAATCTGGAGTAAAAAGAAAGGAAAAGCCACAGTTTTAATTCCCAATAAAGAAAGTTATATACTTTTAACAAACCACATCTAGTATGTCTTAAAGAAAATAAAATTAAGGCAATTCATTACCAGAGATGGCATTTTATATAATACAGTGAAGCAGAAACCTGCATTGTTTAGTTTAGTCTGCCAATCTAATTGAAGTGAAGAAGGACTGTGAGAGAGAATTTGTCATAAATGGTGGCTCTGTTATTGACAGTAAAATAATTGAGTATAAACATATTTCTATTGTAGCTTTCAATGAAGCACATTTTTCTGATAAAGACACTATTATACTTCATATAGTTCATAATACATTCATAACACCAAAGTTTTTCATTCTCACAAACAATGCTACAAGAGTGGAATTTTTCCTGCTCCTTGCAGTGACTCTCTCTTGGCTTCTTCCTCTGGGAAAAATATTTAGACGGGAAAGATATTTAGACCACAACTACCCTTCAGTACAATATAACTTGAGTTATTTGATAAAATTGAGTGTATTGTGCTGCATTTTCACTTGTCTAGTTCATGAAGAGTAAGTCTAAGTCTTAGCTCTCTAGATGTCACTGTTGGGCAAAGAAGGAGATTAAGTCAAACACAACAGAGTTTGTAAAGATCTGTCATCTACTTCTTAAGAGACTTATTAGAATTGTTAGAAAATTCACCTTGCATTGAGTTACTAACTACCATCAGCACCAGAAACAAGGAAGAGATGAAAAATCACCTTCTCCTCGTAATGAGGTTGTCATTTCTTGAAAGCAAAACACCATCTCAGATCCAGACAGACTCTGGACAGACTTTCTGATACAACAAATGACCTTCTACTCCATAGCAAAATCTCATTTATGTTTGCTAGTCAGCACAGAATTTGAGTAAGATTCTATTAAACATTTTCAGATTTTTTTTTTGAGAGCAAAGTGGCAAGTAAATCACAGCTTTCTGGAGATTAATCCATGCAATTTACATCCTATGTTTAGCAGTACTGCATTTCAAAAAGGCATTTATAAAACTGCTACATTCAAACAAACAGTTCAGCTACATATAGATCCCCACTACATGAAAAGTGATAATTTCTTTTCTTTCCATATCACAAGGAATACAATTTCAGACTAACATTATTAATTGCCAACTTCAGCAATTTTGAACTGCTATTTTATATGAGATTTCTTTCTGCAATAATTCAAATTCTATATAAAATAAAATCTAAGACTTTTCTAAGCAGCACTATTTTTCAGTTTCACTGAGCATTTCACTAGAAAAGCAGTTAATGCCTGCTCCCAATTGCAACCACATGAAATATTTTTCAGTGTGCAAGCAGGAAGACAGACAACATTTAGAAAAATGACAGAACACAGCTAGCAAAATACTCCTCTCAGATTTTCTGGGCAACTTGGCAAAAAATGAAGCATCCTTCTTACTTCTGAACAGCAGCATTGCACAGATTAGTATCACCATGCAAAATCAGAGCTTCCCTTACCCCAAATGGTGGATATGAAGCAGCAGCAGCAGCAGAGGCAACGCTCACTGCGGGAGGTGGTATTCCTGAAGAGGAAGGTGGGAACAGACCCAAGGCATTCAGATTTAATCCAGGAATTAAATGTGCTTGAAGCTGCAATGGCAGAAGAGTTGAGATTTAGAGTCCTGGTTATTAACTTTAAGAAAATCCTACTTGGCATATGCTATTAACCTTTTGGGATGTTATTTAAAGAAAAAATTAATCTCCATTACCCAAAGGACTCTCCTTCAATCCTATTTCCTAGACACAGGTACAGACCAATGTTAAAAACACGTAGTAGGAAAGGCAGATGGGAACCACTGGTTACAACTTAATCAGCAAAACAACATTTCAGATTTTACACAAGATATTCAGCTAATAGTACTATCTACTTTTAGAGTGAACAAATTTATCAGCAAAATAATAGTTTTGTCCTTATATAAAAGGACATCCCTGTAGAAACAGAGAAAGATCATACACAAAGTCCTGTTTTTCTTACACTAGGGGAACATATATGTGACACTGTCACCCCCTCCTCCCTCCCTTGCAAAAGATGAAGTGAGACACCCCCAGCAATTGCTGGGAAAGGATCAGCTATAAAGTTGCCTGACCCTTGCTTGACCACACCTGAGAAAAGTGACATCATCATGTGTAGGGAGCATTTGTTGCTTGATACAGAACTTGTCAGCACCCTTTTCCCTTTTCCAGATTATTACTCAAAAACATGAATATGCTTTAGAAAATATCTCAGCTAGAGACAGACACTATCTTGGGCCATTAAATTAAGTCAATCAGGAGACACCAAGATACTTCAAAACTTCACCACGCAAAAACTGAATAGTCACTCCAAACTAAATTTGAAATGTATACAGTAATAGAGGCAGTTTTTGACTTTCCATACCTTTGTCAAACAGTAATGTAGTCTCTAACTGACCCTAAGCTCCTGCTTGTTATATGAAATAAAAATGCACCACTATTGAATACTTTGTTCCTCAAGTGCAGCTTGTGTACTGCAATTTGCTTTGTGTGGGGGAGGCAGGGGGGAAAAGTGGGGGGAATATTCTCTCCACTCAGTAGGACAAGCATGAAGAACAGATATTTCTACAAAGTCAAGACTGAAAAAATTGTTTCCCTTCTAACTCTAGACCTTAAGATTTAGATACACAGGCACATACAAAGCTTTTCTTAACTATCAAAAATCTCAATCATTTCTCAATATACATTAGTAACACTTTGGCAAACTAATGAGCTACGTTGTTTTCATTATATAATCACCAATCATCTTCAAATAGCTAAATGCCTTATCATCTATATCAAGAAAAAACTTTAATAAAACCTTCTTAAACTAAATAATTAAAACCAGGAGAGATCCTTCTTCCATACATTATTATGTTATTTATGTTGAGACTGAATCACTGCTTTAAAAAACATGCAAGCCAGAGCACATAAACCACAACAGCACAAACACACCCTCCTTCAGTTCTTGCAACAAGAAAAAAGTTAAATGCTCGGTGATTTCCTCAAGTTAAATAAAGTTCTCAGTTCCCCCACTCAAAAAGAAACCAGAAAAAGCCTCCATTAAAAGAGCACACATAAACAAATAATAAAACATGCTTGCCCACACTTCCACAAATAAATGAAAGAGGCTGCAACAGAAAATTCTGATGTGATATTAGGAAAAAACAAATCATGATGAGAGCAGTGAGACAGGGCACAGGCTGCCCAGAAACACTATGGGCTTTCTGTCCATAGAAGAGTTAAGGAGAAGACAGGTCCCTACACAGCCTCGTTTAACTTTGAAGTGGGGCCTACATTGAGCAAACCCACTGCTGGACAGGTGACCTCCAGGGGTCCCTCAAACCCAAAATCCTTCTGTGGTTTTAGCCCCAGAAAGAGCCCACACCCTAAGAAAACTCACATTCATAGCAGCAATATCATTTTCATAGGACTCCCTGATTTTCTTCATAATTTCTTCCTCAGCCTTGGCACAAGTTTCAATACTGCCTTTAACTGTAATGGTCCTTTCCGGATTATAGAGTGTCAAGTCCTGCAATCTGCAAATGACACAGAAGCACAGTTAATTAGCAAACAAAGAAGATAATCCAGATTTATCATTTGAGTGAGACAACACCCCAGCACATCGAGTTTGCCCTCCAAAGACTGTAGTGTCAACTCATAACAGGGCTCAAATCCAGTTCTCAGATAATCTGGGGAAGCCCTGTCCTCGTAGGGGACACAACAAAACCCCTCACAGCGAGGTTTGGCATGGGATGGTTGAGATGCTCAGGTGCTGCACAAAATGGAGCCACCATGCTGTGGATGAGCACAGAGCTGCTGCAGGGCAGTGTCCCACTGCACACTCCACACCAGCACTGCCAGCAGGGAGAGGGCTTCAGACACCTTTTTAGACACCCCAGAAACATGCCCCAAGAAACATTCCTTCCTTGAGAACTACAGTGTATTCCTTAAGGAAAGGGGAGACAAGCCCAACCTCAACAAGACTGCAGGAGACTCCACAAACCCTCAAAATGGGAAAAAGAAAAGCTGTGTGCAAGTACATTTGCTTCTCAACACTAGTAACCCCTCAGGAACATAAAAGGGTGACAGCAGCAAACCAGTGCTTTATTTGGCAACAACAAATGCTAACCTGCTGTGATAACATGGATTAAATAGCTGGGAAGCCATGGCATATCCACATACTGAGAAAAGCTAAAGGGGTGACAACAAAGTCCAGAGCAAGATGCAGGAGTGAGGAAGCCATGGCAGGAAGGAGAGGGGAAGCAGCAGCCAGGGCCTTGCCTTCCTGCACAGCAGTGGCAGCTTGCTCCTCTCAGCCAACAGTGGCAGGCACAAAACACAACCAGCTAAGCAATCCTTAACTTTCCAGTGCATGAGCACTGAAGTACTGCCTCAGGAAGGAAAGTGGGGGGAAACATCCCAGAGAAGAGAGGAAATACTTTCCCAAACCAGCTACCTTACTTTAAATTTATGGACAGGCTTACCAAAAAACCTGAATGAAGAGACCATGACAAAGATTAATTAGGTATAGCAAAATCAGTGGGTATATATGCTCTCATTTATGTATTGATTACACTAGATGACTTCAGGGGGCTATTTTAGGCATAGCATGACAAATGCAATCTTGAAGCCAAGATTTTAATGCAAATAAACCACTAACTCGCTAAATTAAAAAATCCTCTGTAGCTGTTTACAGACAATGTGTTATTTGTGTCATCATCAATAAAGACAAGTGGATTTCATGGAATGAAGACCATTTTTTCATGTACTCTGTACACATTTTTTTCCCCTTTTAGCATTAATAGTCTGTGTACTGTTGGCAGCCAAAATGTTTATGTGAACACATTCAGGAGAGCATGCCGGCCAGCCTTACAGAATCTATTCTTGAAGCACACTTATTTAGGTGCTTTTTCTCTATTTGATTTATTTCTTCTTCCTCAGACTAATCCCATAAACACACACACACCTTTAAGGAAGGCCTCAGGTGCTTTCATCCAAATTTGTTTTCCTCTTTTTGAAGAGCCACATTTACTCCCTGCTTGCTTGTCCTCATTTGAGCTATTTCCTGCAGTACTTTTTTTGTCTCCTGCACGTATTCACACCTTCTTCATGTGTCTTCCAAACCTTTTCCCTTTCCTACAGCCTGTAAGCCTAATTCTCACCCTTCCTGGCTAAAGTCAAATCCAGGATGCCTTCAAATGCATGAAAGTTCATGCCAGAACATTCATTATTCAGAACAGGAGGTTCTCTGAAGATATTACTCTAGGGTAAAACTACTATCGACTGCCAAGCTTCTACAGAGATGTTAATCTAATCAGTGATTTACAGATTTCCAGTAAAGGTGAAAACTCCTGTTTAATCTCAGCTGCATTTGAACAGGTCTCAGTTACCCTCACAAACTCAAGCCAAAAGCTATTACATTGCAGCAGACTAGCCAATGCATTGTCATTTGGCTGTTAGTGGTCAAGAGGGACAGAACTGCTACTAAAGATATCCTTTTCAGTATTCAATTGCTCAATTTCTTTCCCTCTAGTCCAAAAATGTAATATACACCACAAACGAAAATATCACTAATTTCACTCATTTTCACACATAGCTCAGAACTGATCCAGACTTATAGTTTCAAACACTCATCATTACATATGGTATAATATGTTAAAAACAACTGACACTTAAAATATAGTCTAACACAGTCTCCACATAGCCTATGTTATTTTTAGGCTTGCTCTTGACTGAGTTTACAATGAAGACTCACTGTTTACATAAAATTTAACTGAGCTTAAGTAACACTTTAATCCATATGATGGAAAGGCCTCTGAAGAGCTGTTATCTCAGCCTTCAATGCACAGGATATTTGTCCAAGAACTCTGTACCTGAATGTCCCACAGCAGCATTGCTGCCATTTGGCATCTCACTGAAAGATTAGGCCACCAAAAACTTACGGCGATATTGTGATTTTAGTATCTGTGTCCTGTTCAATTTTCTTCAGGTTTCTTCCTTCTTTGCCAATAAGTCGGCCGACAAAGTTGTTATGTGCCAGTATCTTCAAGGGAATTTCTTCTGTACTGTAATGGAAAGTTGTACCTAGTGAGATTTTTGGAGACCAGAGTACAAGCTCTTATGCATGTTAGGAATGCATTTTATTCTCATAGAAATATCCACAGCTCCCATTCATGGCATGTTTTCAGTGGGTGCAGAATACGCCCAGGTGCAATGGGCTTTTCAGCACTATCACCTGTAGCTTAATTGCAACATACCTTCAGCTAAATAAAGCTCAGACTGAAGTAGCAAGAGCTGTTGGGAGGGAAGAAATATATCTTAAAGCTTTTAGTGAGGGCTTGTTATTTTTGCTCTGACTAAAAGCTGTCAGTTGCTCAAGAAACTTCTATATTTGCTCCAGTTCACCTCAAAATCACAGCCAGACAATGACTGAAATCACAGAAGCATGCTGTGGCTAATTAAGCAAGTAGATTGCCCTGAAAAGTAAAATATCTCAGTTCCTTTACCTACTTAGATACAGATAACAGCAAATATTCACTTGTTAACAGCTTTAAAGACTACTTCTTTAAATGGAGCCAGTGAGAACTCAGAATTTTTTAATGCTTCCACAATGAAATGCTTTTTACTCACAATTTAGTATCTTGAGCTTCCTTTTGCATGATCTCCATAATAATTTTACAAGCTGTTGAGCAGCCTTCAGGAGTTGAGTGGATGGTAATTGGTTTCTCAGCAGCACCTGCATTCTCTTTACGATGAATATCAATTCTTGAAAGAAAGAAAAACACTAACTGTAACCACATACTCTATGGTAAGCCTTGTGTATTTCCAACTCTCATAAAACTAATTTATTTTGAGCTAACAGAGACTATTTATTAGTAGTTAAATTCTGAAAAGTTTACAACTACTTAAACATATCCTAAATACAAATTTGTTTGTATGAAAAACCTCTCCTATCCTCTAAACCCCACCTTTGTGGACACTGAGATCTCCTTTTCTTGGTAAACTCCCATCAAGATATTCAGGGGAGTTGTTAGACAGAAAGTGTAGTAAACCCCTGAAGACAACTTCTCCTCAAGCTTTCCCATAGTTCCATTCTCCAGCCCCACTGCTCCACTTGGACTGACTGTGCAGCTAGAGGACAATCAGGATTTGTCCCATCTTATTTTAAATACCTCAGCAGCAGTTTTGCAGTACTCCTCCACTAGCAAGTAGCATGGTAGTTCTTTGCATCCATCCACAAGATTACTTTCTTGTAATTTTCCAGCCTGATTTTGTCCTGATATTGCCTTTGCTCTACTCTATCCTCTACCACCCTGAAACTGCTAGCCCTTGTTCTACAACGGGTTTATGTAGCTCTAAGAATTTAACAAAAATGCACTATGGCCTGCATAAAGACAGTGCCTTTGATATTACATTTCCCTGCCAATAACTGGAGCTCACATATTCTTTGCACCTTTGTTTTTTTGTTTTTGCCCCTCTTCCACATGTAACAGCTGTTTCCTCACTGAAACAACTGTGCTGCTTTTCAAGAAGCCCCTTGATTTTTGCAGTTCTTTCAAGTATTGAAAACTCATTTTGTTTCACAATGCAGCATTTTCCAAGAAACCCATGGCAATCCTTGGTGGAACCGAAAGTAGATGAAATTTCCTCTTTTTTTATCCCCAAACCAATGAAAACAACATTCTCAAAGTCGCGTATCTGTGAAGTTAGCAACCTGCAATTATTTCTGCTCTACCCACTCTTCTTTTAAATATAAAAGCTTTCCTTATGCCAGTCTTCCAGGATTTTTGTAACCCAAGAATCAGATATTTTATATATCACCTGAAAAATGGATTACCCATAGAAAACACCAAGCATTGTCAGGACAGCACAAATCTCTTAAACCTGTGTTGTTAAACACACTAAATAGTCTCCTGAGTTACATTGTGCTAATGAGAGGTTAGGAGGAGCATCATGATAATCCTGGGTTTGGGGAGGGTAGGAAGGCTGTTCGTTGGGGGTTGGGGTGTAATTAAAGAGGAGTCCCTTATCCTCATTAACTACTCTCAAAACTGAGGCTGCCACCCACCCTCATTCCCCTCACACACAGCTCATTCCCATGTCCTGCCTGCTGCAGCCTCAGAGCTGGGGGCTCCTACCAGTGGGCTGCTGAAGGCAGCATTTTCATTTTCTGCTTTTAGGGGTATCCTAGAAAAATTCTTGGAATACGAACCCCACCTCCCTCTGCATCTGTGCTGAGCACTTCTTTGTGGGTAGGGATTTAACACACACTGGAAACAATCTCTTTCAGCGTCTCTAGACCCCAGTGCTCTAAGCTTCTTAGGTCACTTAGCAGCTTGCTTTTTGCCTCCCATGCATTTCCTTAATCTGTGTTTTGGTGTGGTCTGCAATTTGATAGCAACAAATGTACTCTCCAGAAACAGAGGGGTCTAAGGTGTAAGGAGTAGTGAGGAGAGATAAAAAGGTTCTTTGTTTAGGGTTCCCCCCCCCCATCTTCAATTGACAACATTTACAAATCCTAAAAATGCCCTAATCAAACTAAAACTAGAATAAACACCTGAAGGCTTTGGGACATCACCACACTGACTGTATGTGCCCCAGAACAATTTATTACACCTCTTTGAGCTTCACGTTTTGTGCCAGAACCATAGTAGTACATCTGTAAGCAAAACTCTCAAACAGAGTACCATCCTGCTAGGACTCCTCTTTTTAAGAGGGATAAAAAATCAGCTAACATTTGAACACGTGTCAAGGACGGAATACAGTCCTTAACTAAATCTTGCAAAATATTTCCTGTTCTCTATCTTGCAGAATAATTTGCTCTCTGACCATGCAGATTAGTAACAAAGTTTTACAAATTCCTCTTTGAGTTATTAAAGCCATTAACAACAGTTCTGTAAAGTGACTTACTTGGACTGTGTCTGCTTGGTGATGTTCCTGATGGTGGCTCCTTCCTTCCCGATGATGGCTCCCACAAACTGTGTGGGAACCAGCATCCGCAGAGGAACGTCCGACTGTGGCTTCTGCCGCGTGGTTGCGCCCGGGGAGCCTTGCCTGGGGGGACCCCTCTGGCCAAACCCACGTCTTCCCTGGGGGTGTTGTTGTGGAGGCTGCTGGGCTGCCATCTCATCAGGGATGTATGCAACTTTCAAGGAGTAGTTTTCAAGCTGAAACCCGTTCAGTTTTTCTATTGCTCTGTTTATTTGGAAAGGGAAGGAGAGAGGAGTTTAAAACAAATCCCTGAGAGCACACGCTGGGCCTTATGAAATGACAGGTAATTCAGATGTAGAATTTTGTCCTTTCTAACTTGCGTGGTGAAACTAAAAACTCATTCCAAGATGAAAAGTTACGTTTAAAATCCTTCAGCCAAGATTTTGATTACACAAAGTCACCATATTAAGAACTACAAGTTAGCTCTTGCTTGTTCTGGGCTTCCATGCACTTTAAAGGGTTTGCTGGTCCAAACCTATCAGCAAAACCTCACAGGAGACAGAGCTTATACACTCAAAAGCATTCTTTTGCCTGATTTAATTTAAATCAATTTCCCAAATAGAATTAAAGCTGCACCAGAGGGAAAACTTTTTAGCTGCTATCACAGCACCTTCATTAGGGTTTTTGCCAGCACAGCTATTTGGCTGGAGTTTTCACAATAACTGATATAGCTGTGACAGGAATGAAAAAATAACACATTTATATGAACAAAGAGAGCACCTTCACCTCAGCAGGAAAGGAAGCACTCAAAGCCAGTCAGTGGCATCTGAAATGCCCCTTAGACTGCAACAGTACCTTCCAACTTACTAATTAGGCATGTTATAGGTAGGTTTAAAAGTTAATAAAAAATTAAAGCCCCATGTCTATGTTAAACTCTCCATAAAAACAAAGTTGTTAGAAGGTATTTAAAATGTTGTTTCAACTTCTCTTGTTCTTTTAGTTAAGCACCACAGAGGGATACAGCCCAAATATACACAGCCCCCTGGCACTGTGGTCCCTCCCAGTCACACAGCATTCCCTCTGTTCAGTCCCTCTTCCTAACCTAGGACCAGTCTGCAGGCCAACCTGACATGCTGTCCTCTTCACAGGAGGAACACAATTCAGCTTAAAAATGACAGATTTCCAGAAGGTAGAATACCTTCCCCTCACAAAGAGAATAGAGTCAATACGACTAAATATCTAGCAAACAGCAGGAATACCTGAGCTATGTGCAACACATCGGTAAACCAGTGGTATAAAATAAACACATTTGCCAAAAAAAAAAGGTATTTCAACTTTTGCTACAACAGGTATTACTATTCAGACTATCAGTAACATACTGATTACTAAAATATGCACTGATTTGGGATAGTTTATAAATGCCAGATTTAATACTGGACCAAAGATTACTGACCAATTTTCCTTAAAAACAAAATTTAAATTAAAGGTAGCAGCAGGATGGAGAGAGTCTCCATCTTTTATTAAAGTACTCATCAATATTTTCATTAAAAAGCTCCAACAATCATATGCTCTTTAGCAAGGCGTCTGAATTCAGAAATTTAATCCAGAATTCAGAAATTTAATCTATTCATGCATATTTTCAGGACATTGCTGCCAGTTTACCAAACATTAGCCTAAGCAACACTTTTACTCCTGCCTCTACTACAGAGATAAAGGATGATAATAGCCAATTGCCTACATTTTCCAGGGCAGCCAGTAAAAAATACTATTTGTCTCCTGGGTGTCCCATTTGACAGTCTGGGTCAGCTGTTGAAGCCCAGATAAGAAGTGGTATTTTGGGTACTGAGGACAAGTCCCTGGTCTCCAAGGGGTTGAGCCAGCATCCTCAAAATACTCCAGTTGGACAGTAAAGAGCTTATGAGAAAACAAGTAATTTGTGTCTTTGGAATGATGTTTAATAAGGGTTGATAATAAATAAGGCCGGAGGCAATGCCAATGAACAAAGAAGCAAAATATTGAATAACTGATCACTGTTCATTAAATACTTCTGTTAACGAAATGAGACACAGGTCCTTCGGGAATTGGGCAGGAATGTAATTACTCCCATAACAGAAGAATCCTTTACAGCAAGTAGGAAAAGAGCTGGATTAAAATTTGGTGAGGTTGTTTCAGAGCTGACATTTTTAAACTTTTACTTGATGGACTTTGAAGAGCACTTATTACACAATAAAACACATTTACCAAACAGTAGGAGCAGTGAGCAGACAGGTGAGACTTGTGTTTCTATGGATTTGTCTCAGTTTTCAGTTTCTGCATTGCTTCCAACATTTGAAAGGCATTTCACTGAACTGTCTCTCTCTCTCTGGGCATCCTATTTGGAGAAGGGGTTTGGGACCTTTCCTTTTTATACACCCTGAACATGCTAATTTCTTGATGGTTACAGCTATCAGAAAGAGAATCAGGACTGCCAGAAGGTCCAGTTGCACAAGCTCTGTTTCTTTTGGAATCAAACATCAAGATGTTGAAGTAATGAATGCCAACAATTTTGCAGATGTGCTGATAGGCTCGAGATTGACGTCCATCCCAACTCATTTCCCTCCACACATTTATTTGACAAGTTCAGACATTGCTTCTTTCCCAAAATGCATCAGCCTCCTCTGTCTTTAAAACAACTTGGAACAGAATCCCAGCATTAACATATAACCTGACAGTATATCAGTGCACCAGGCTTCTCACTCTTCCTCTTGGTTGGGAAAGGAAAAACCAGGCTTATTGTTTGCAACCAGGCTTCATACCTATCACGGTTTCACAACAAACATATATACCTATATATATACCCACCATATTTTCCTGGAAAGAAGGTTGAAATTTTTCTTCTTAATAGCAATTTATAAATTGTTAAATGGTTCCATATGTCTATAAGTATCTTAAATTCAAAGTAAACTGAGAAAAGCTCATTTGCCATTGTGGAAAATTAATTATGTTGGCAGTGAACAATCTCTGGCCATCAAAGCCATATGATGACATGGAAAAATAACACACTAATTCACCCTGTGAGTCACTGAGTTCTCCATATTTTATAGTCTAACTTGTTCAAGTGATGGGAAGTCAGAACAAGAATCAGTAATTAAATACTGATCTCCCAAGACTTTCATGGATTTAATATTTCCTGGCTACATGGTCCCATATTCTACACTGATTCTACACTGATACACATAGTGGAATACCAAGATAACTGATTTGCAATGGATGTAGCACATACACAGTTCTAGTGTATTTCTTATAGAGGAAAAAAACAACCCAGCTTTTGGAAGGTCCCTCTGGCTGTTGATTATGGCCTTCGCATTCCGATATTTGACAAATTGCACTAGGTTATTTAAGCATTGTCATACACTTTTCTTCAGTGGTTTTGGACTAGTTTTCATCAATTTTGTGGCACAAAACGTAGGGCTGGATTTAGGCAATGTGATGATTGAGCAGCCCTTCAGCACCATAGCAAGCTCAATTTTTGAGGCATATAGGCACTGCTTTGGGGGCTGGAGAGACAGATGTCAAAGAAAATCCAGGAAGAGACAAGTGTTTAAGAACTGTCTTCTTGATGGATGCAAAACTCCTGTAAAACAGCATCTAGGACAGCACTTGCTATCAGGAGAGGAAGCCTTGCTCTCAGGGGAAGCCTGAGCCTCAACTAAAAGCAAGGGACACCTGTTTCAGACAAAGCTATTGTCATTGCTGTATCCCACCAATCCAGGTTACATTGAGCTCCTTCTGTAAAGCACATGCTCTCAGTGACTGACCACCTCGAGAACTCCAGAACACAGCAACAACCACTCTGCCTTCCCACGTGCTGGAGGATCTCCTCCCATGACCACAAGTTAATAAAGGCCATGCACACTACATCTGTCAGGGAGCACTGCTGAAACAATGCACAAACTGTTTTTACTCAGAGGCTAAAAGCCTAAGGAGTTACTCGGTGAGGACAAAGATGATGAAAAATTCAGTTAACTGCCCCTTCTGCCTTGAAGTCATTCTTTAAAATTTATATTTAGCAAAAATGGAAAATATTTCCATTGCTCATACCAGTGAGAGCTGGTACACAGAAATCTCCTAGCATAGATCAGAAATTTTTGATAAAATGAATTCATTAACAGACTGCAACAACTACTGCCCGTACACTGATAAGATGGATAGCAGCCTGGCTTATGTTCATGTGACACCTGCTCAGAATCAAGAGTTCCTACATAAAAATGAAACCTTTAAACAAGTATTCTGTAAATCAGTCACCTGAGTTTTTCCCAGCAAAATGACATCTCACCACTGTCTCTCGTCATCTCCCCATAAGAAGATTCTTGCCAAGCCTTCTCCCTTTTGATGCTAGTGGAGGTTGAACACCCTAGATAAATTATTACAGTAAAAGCACCGAGTCTCGTGCTGGAAATCATTCTTCCACTGATAGCATGATGACACTAAGCACTAGAAGGAGAACATATTTCACTCCCACACGCAGCTTTTACATACGCCACTTTTCTTTTTTCTTCCCTGAACAAATACGATTGCATACGAGAAGACAGACATACATTGCAAATTTTCTTTGGCATAATAATGTTTTTACATTAAATAAAAATATAGGTTTCATCAGTACTTCCGATAACAAAACCAAAACAAAATTTGTAATGCACCACTGAATCTTCAGTATTATCACTCATAAGGCAACATTAGCCCTGATCCACAATGACATGTAGAAGCATTAGATATGTGAACCTTTGTTCATTCAAGGATACATATTATGCACACACACACACATATATATGTGTACTTCATTAAAAGAGTAATAAAAACTTTTTTTGTAAGTATTCTGATTAAGAGGTGATCACTAGTGGACTTTCAAAATTCTGGGTAGAGCTAAATCTTGGATCATGTATTAGACTCTTACACACTGGAACCTTTTGGGGAGGGAAAGAGATGGTGGTATGACTTTTGAAGATTGCAGCCATAATTTAGGTGGCAGCACATCACAAGGACACAGTCAGCATGTCCTGCTGTTTGCAGTCAGGGGCTGATACCAGGAGAAGGGAGGTTGTCTTTTGGCAAGCGTGTCCCAAGCTGCCTCAGCACCTGCATGCAGCTGGTTGGGTTGTGCAGGGTGAACCACAGGCTCCAGGCTCTGTCCCTCACCTTCTCCTCTCTTCCAAATATTCCACAACTCACCACAACTTTCAGTAACTGCCTGTGCCACAGCAGTGCTCACGCCTAGTAAAGCCCTCTCCAGTTTTGGGAAGGAGAGCAGCAGGGACAGTCAGAGCTGGAACAAATCTCTCCTCCTCCCAAGTGCTTGCAGGAGAGGAGTGGAGGGATGTGGTGTCAGTCATGGTAGTGCCAACCTTGTCTTTGCTGCTCACAGTGCTAGAGAGAGAAGGGTGGCCTTCCAAGGTCCACACATTGCTCTGTACACCCCTCCACAATGCTCCTGGGCTGCCAAAAATTACCTGATCTGCCATGCTGTCTCCCTTGCCCAGGCCACATTGGCCAGAAGCAGCATCCTGCTTTTTCTGACAAGACAGGCTATGCTTCTCCAGCTAGAAAAAAGGCATCACTATAACAGGTGAAAGACACAGACCTCTGTCCCAGCTAGAATTCAGGAACTGTGCACATTTCAGATTTTGGGTGCTGTGTGCTCTATGACTTCTTAAAAATGCTACAGCAATCTGCAGTGTTTTTATTTTCCAAGTTAATTTTGGATGCAGACTTCAACTGAACATGCCATAATTGTAGTACCAGCCTAGAGGAAAAAACCTCTGCCACAACTACTCAAATTTGCAAGACAGAAGGCAGCTCAGTTTCCCAGCTGGGTGGAACCACAAGTTTTATTCAAAAGTACTGTCCTCCAAGCAATGCATACCACACCTGCTTAGAACTGCTTATCAAAAGTATCTCCAGATTGAGTTACAGCACCCTCTCCACACACTGCCAGTACACACTCCAACAGTCATGGCAATGCCATACAGATATTCAGCAGGGAAGTAGCCAATTTCACACGTTCTGTCAGCCAACACTACTGTGAGGTTAGTGAGTGCATTGCAAAAAGTACAGAGAAGGTGCAGTTAGAACTAGGGACCCACTGTATGTGACAGCATAGAAATCTTCACATCATGGTGTTTGATCCAAAAGTCATGGCAAAGACCAGCATTGACCCTAAAGAGCTAAATTCTGAACTACAAAGCTTGTTACCAGATGCTGACTCTTCACAACCCTAAACAGCTTTTGATGAAGTCAGTTCTTGTTGCTGCATGTCCTTCACAGGATGACCAACACTGCCTTTATCAGCCATCAGCAGCTGCACACTGCTCCCTCCCCCTCCTCTGCCACTGCCGTCCCTCACAGCCAGTTCCAAGCAGCAAAGCCAGGTCATGTCTGGGAAAACCATTTCACTGAAACAGCACTGCAGTGACTGTAGAAAACCCCCACACACAGGTCCTGTAATGTGCCTTCATTCCAATTCCTCACTTTTTTCCCCTAAAAATATCTTGATCTAGCCACTTCTAGGCATTTCTGAACTAGGCAAGATCACCTCCCAAACTCAGACAATCTGAGCTAACATCTTTTGTACATAATAAGTACATAATATTGTCCATGTGAAACCATTCACAAATGCATATCAATGTTCCTCCACTTGCCCTACCTGTTCCAAGGAACCAACCTGCCGTCATTCAACCTGTATTGCTTCAGCTCCCCTACAACCTCCCTGCTGCATGCCAATTTGCCTGCTTCAAACTCAAGAGGTTCTCAGTTAGTGTCACATGGTCTTATGAAAAAGAAAAAATCATCTTGGACACTTCTTCACAGTCTTTACTAATCCCAGCATTTCCTTGGTATTGACCTTAAAATTTAGCAAGTAAAGTTGGGGAAGAAACTGTTGTTTTCATCATCAGAAGGGAGTGCACAAGTCCAGGAACCCACAGATTACATTACAGCTGTCATTACAGATGACAGCTCAGAAAACATATCATGCTTCTTTCCATGGTATTTTTAGTACTTCCTTCTTATATTTTCAAAGGAGAAACTGGCACAGGTAGTGTTAATCTGTAATATTGCACCATAAATTTCTTCAGAACTAGAAATACAGCCTTTCTTAATTGCTGTGCAACAGAATCAAAAGCAACAGAAGAACCTGAAGAACTTGTTAGAACAATTCAGGTTTTGAGGAAAGTTAAATAGTGAATTTAAGGAAAACATTGTTTCCCTTCAGCTCCATTGTACACAGGAGATACCACTGACACAAGTTTCCCACCACATTTGTTTATAATACACTTACAAGTAACCTAATGCTTTGAAAGATTAAATACATGTGTTGCATTCAAGTTACGCACAGATCATAATTACATAATTATATGTACAAATATTATTTCATTTGTAATTTTGAATTAATGCATACCATAAGCACACTCTGCATCTTAGCTGCTGGTTTTAGTTTGCCACAAGGTGGCAGAAATTTCAAAGTTAAAATAGAAAGATTGTTGTAGGCTGTTAAATGAGTTTGATTTTGTTTGACCTGCTATGCCTAGAAAGAGAGGAAGTATGTTTATGTCACCAGGTTAAAACTTAAGGACTGCAGAAGTCCTTTTTTTTTGTGGTAGAGAAGCAAAATTAGACCTTTAGCATAGTACATAACACAGGAAATTATGCACAAACAATGAGTAAGTAAAACATATATTATAAAATTTTTATATCTAGATTAAAAGTTCTCAATTACTGAAGATATAAGCAAGCATAAAACAGGTGGTCTAGATTTCAAAAATACCAAATAAATTATTTTAGGTATATAGATTACACCTTCTGTGTGTCTGGAAGCAGCATCAAATTTTCTAATAAAAAAAACCTGTATTCTGGTTAGCAGCTATAATTTTTTTCTGTTATTTTTGCTATGATTGTATGTTAAGAAACAGACAAAACAATGCACACTGCAAGAGGATATCACTAAAACATAATTTTAAAAAATCATTAAACAGCAACTCCCATCCTCTCTCACTGGCAAATTAAATTTCTACTCTCCCCAATAAAATAAAATAAATTCCTTCAATTATTCAATTTTTTGTGATTATTAATTTACTTTTTTTCAAAGTGAAAGATGATAAAAAATTGTTAATTAAGATTAATTACACCAGACTTTCTTAAAAGTCAAGGCTTAATTTATTGTTAAAATGGTGATGTAATCAGAAGCAAAGTCACATTTATATATGCAAAGTTACCACAACATGAACTCCAAAATGCAAGTCAGGTGACAGAAACAACTAAACAAGATACTCACTGTCTAGCCTGGTCCTTATTGCCATATGTTACATTTACAACTGCAGTCTCCGTGTCAGTGTTCACTAGAAAGGAAAATGCAAAAGGAGGAGGGTGAGTTCAGGGTGCACTCACTTCCCATTACAAATGTAAAAGCAAATTGAGAGTGGAAACAATACCTTGCTCACAGTTCTCCACAGTTCCATACTGAGCTAACAAACTATCCAACACCTGTAAGAGATAAAAGGAATGACAGATTTAAATTTCAAAGCAGATTAGCACAACAAAAAATCTCTAAAAACCTCTGGAATTTTAAAAATTATTGTAGGAGAATATAGATCATTTAAGACAGCCATTTCAACAAAGCAGAAATTATTATTGCTCGAAGAACAAGCACACATTGCTCGTTTTCTCTCATATCAGAAAATCTGCATTTAAACTTTGATTAACATGAAAATACAAACTGTAACTTCAGGAAGTCACACTGCACTGTACATTCCAATCTTTGAAGATAAACCTCCAAGTCACCTGCTCTCAGAGTGGGCTAAAGTAAAGGCAGAAAGAATTAGAGAACAGCAAATTCAAAATAAAGCTTTCTCCATGTATTCCAAGAACATATATCTAACTTTGTCCCTACTTGGAGTTGTTGGGATTCTTCCTCCCAACACATCTAGGTTGTACATAAAAGTGTTATTCTCTTCCTTAGTGGGGAATTGTCTGTGTAGAGAAGGTAACAAGAATAACCAGCACATGAAGAGCTGTTTCACAATTATTTTGATAGGTTTCTCAAAGATCATCATTCCAGCATCTTCACCATTATTTGAAAGTCACAATTTTTCCTTCAGGAGAAAGCTAGGAAGAAACAGATAAATGTATGTGACGAGGGGCAAAAGAAATCCAAATTAAGCAGCTTTATTTTGCATAGTTTGTTTTATTCTAGTCAAATGAAGGATGAAGGGGGAAGTACACAAACTTCTGGGAAAAAAATCAGGGTGTCAGAGTATTCCAGTAAAAGCAGTAGCACACCCACAGTTGTACCACATCTAAAATTCACATGTTATAGGGTTTATTTTCTTCCTGGCAAGAAATAATGTTGCAGAAAATGGTGACTCTGGCAGTAACTAGCACAGACACAAGAGTATCATTGTGGTGTATTGCATCTTAACGTTTTGACTCAGAAATTTAACTGATGCTGGAAACGTTCACAATTTACAACAAGAAGTGAAAAAGTAAGCTTGCAATCTCTTCTGTAACCAAAGTGACATTTCTTCAGCTAGTCTCTTAAGGGGAAATGTAAGTAAGAAAGGGAGCAAAGCCCTTTGGGAAAGGAAGGAAGCAAGGAAGCAAAGATAGAAGGAAGGCAGTAGGCATAAAAAAGCATCTGTACCACTTCGCATTGCAGTACAGTTCCCTTTGCTATATCGAGTGTGCACAAAACCCCAGTCCCTAAAAATGTAAAATTCAGTCTACATCTTCATGAGATTAAAATTCCTAAATTATAATCTATCAATCTATCACTGCAATGCAAAAGACATTTCTAAGGTAGACTGTAATTTATACACACAAACCTGAAGACAACTTATATCAGTGCAATTTCCACTCTTTACCACCTACTAAAGTTTAAACTGCACATAGATGTTCCAAAGGTAACATTTCAAACCAGATATTTAAAAGGCAGTGTAGTGCTCGTCAAGTTTGAGCAACGCATTTCTGCTTCTAACTGCAGAATTTCCCCATGCTTCTTGTAGAGACTCTAGTAAGTTTTCTTGGCAACTGTTTTGTTTTCACAGACAAGTTGTTAATTGTCCTCTCATTCTACAAGTAGAGATTAGTCTAGTCTGAGAGTTAGGCTTTTCAATCCCCTAAAAAATAATTTTTTTGCCACTCCTCAGATCTGACAATTGGAATCTAAGTAAATGTTTGCTCTGAAATTTGCTAAATATTACTGAAGCAGAGATGATCCAGGGGGTTATAATAAATTAAAATTCTGTGGAAGATCCTTTTAAGACAATTAAAACACTGGCACAGATGAGTGGGAGAGTTGTGAGGTCTTGCAGGTCTGCAGCTGCACCTCACACAAGCCAGGAGAGCCACAGCATGAGATTAGAGGAAAACCACCTTCCACAGGCTGCTTAAGGGATCCGCTGAAACCAATGGGTGAACAGAATTTCAGGTGGCGTCGGGGGTTTGAAACAAGAAAAGCAAAGCTTTTGCTAGCTTAGAGATCCTTTCTGAGATGTTTAGTTGAAATAGGACACCAAAGAGTTCATTAGTCCGATGAACCAATTCCTTTGTCCCTACAGGATGCGAACACCTGTGCTGTTCTACACCGCAGACTGTGCCGCAACACGAGCAAAGGTTTAGCTGTTGTTACATTCCAACTGTGCAGACCACCAGCTCATGGCCACTCTGCTCCAAAGCTCCATCATTTCAACACAAAATCTGATTTTCATCCTTATTCATACAGGCAAAGAGCAATGCTAGAATGCCAGAGATACTACAACAGTTTGCTTGGTAATAATCAATATTTTGTAAGGTATTTCTATATTAAATTTGTATTCTGGGCTAAGCACACCTTTATATTGAGACCCACATATTAAAGTCACTATCTTCACCAAGAGAAATGCTTTAAAAGCTGAATCCACACAACTTTTAAAAGTACTCTAAAAACTATTTGATGAAACAAACATGAAAAAGCATGACTGTGATCAGACATCAGAAACTTCTTAACACATTATTCATTGCATCTGCTCCCAGGAGCCTGAGAACCCAAAGGCTGCTTTGCTGTTAATGCTGAGGAGCAGCCCAGAATGGCATATTCACCATCACACCCCTCTCCAGCAGAAGTTCCCCACTTACACTGCACCTTAATCCTCTCCTGATCCATTTCAGTCAGAGACAGTGTCCATCTGGGCTTTAATCCAAGTGATTTGGGTTCCCATGTTCTTAAAAGAGTTGCTTTACTGAACAGATTTATGAGAAGTTTCCTCAAAGGATCAGAGCCTGCTTTAACCAAAATGAGAAACAATCCTCTTTGGTCAATAGCACTTGTTCTCTATAGCACTGTCTCTTCAGGAGAAACTTGAATTTTCATCACCATCAGCCTCGTGCAGCAGGACTTTACATGTGATCAGCACTGCAGAGGCAGCTTTTTAACAAGACTACTTAAAATGCACTAGTACAAAAGTGCATTTCTGCAGCCATTGGGGTATATGTGTGTGAGAGGAGCAAGCTTCATGGGTAAGAACAATTTCAACTGAACCAGTTGATCCAGCTGGGAGAAGTCATTGCAGTCATATTCAAAGCCAGATCCTCCTATTGTAACTCACTCCAAAAACACAGAACTCAATTCCTGCATGTGTTTTTTGCTTCACATGTATTTACTGCAACACTCAGTTTCTATTCACATCTTTCACTTCTTCATATGTCTCTCACTATCTTTTCCCTCTCCCCAAATTTTTCTGTCTAGCCCAAAGCCTATAGTTCTAGTGCAAAACAAACATGTTTTGTTTGAGCTGCGTTTCCGTAACACTCTTCGTGTACAGCCGTGTTGGGCAATCAGAACAAAATTCAAAGCCAAGTTGGTGGTGCAGCAGCAATTCTGATGAGCAGCTGAAAAGTTTATTTGTACAAATATTTAATCTAAGCTAGAAAAAAAAAAGGTCTTTTCTTTTTCTTGAGCTCTCCTTCTAGCAGTTGTCTAAATTGGGTCTCCTGCTCTTGTTATAGCACAGATGTCTCTCTCACAAAAAGCTGCAGTCTTATACTGTGGACTTTCATTCATCAGGCTCTAAAAGCCAATTCTGACTTCATTATAAACAGCATTACCCTACACCAAGCCCCACAAATCAAGGCTGCTTTACATGGAAAAAAGAAAGAAGGAAACATTACTCTTCAGTGAAACTGAGAGCTTGATGCACACGTTAGAATACCGCAGTTCTCATACAGATTTCACAGGTTTAGAAGTAGCACTTCTGAACAAATCAGAGCAGTTGTTTCCTGCACTTTCAGAGCAGGCTATTTTATACACATCTTACATTGCTGTAGGACTTCTGCCATACACTGTAAGGAAATTAATCTCAAGACATCTGGTCTATAAGCACAGTTATCCATATTGTTTCTCTCTCACACATGCACTTAGCGACAGGAACGTCACAGCGGTGCTGTAGAACCCGAAGTTATTTTCTCCACTCATGTGGACCAAATCCATTAGACCACCACCGCCCACCTTGTTTCCATGATACCTGTGTCATGTTGACAAGGAATTAAAATTAGACAATACAACTGAAATCATAAATAGCAGGGGCTAAAAGAGACAGAAATATTAGGGTCATTCAGTAGAAAAACCACATAGAAATTTTTGGCTGCAAAGGCTTTGAGTGTGATTTCACAAACAAACAAACTATTTTGATTTAACAGAGGAAAAGGGTAGGGGTGAAGGAAAACAAAAGAGCCAGGTAAGGAAAGGAGAATGTGGGTGGGTAAAGAACAGTGCTGATATCACAAATACTGAACCTGGCTGAACCACGAATGCCATCTGCATATTTCAAGTATTTTCTTGATATACCTAAGCCCACACAAAACCCAAAACAAACAACAACAAAAAAACCCACCCCACACCACCAAAACCATAATGCCATTTTCCATTAACTATATTAATTGAGCTCAGCTAGACTGATGTGGTCCCCATCAGACCTGGTGTACTAGAATTTGCAATGCAGCAGGAGCAGACCTGGCATTTTGTGACTTGGAGGTGTGACATTACTTTGGCAAAGGTGCTGTTCCTCCCACAGCCACACCAGCTGCTGACAACTGACCATGGCAAAAATGCTCTTCAAAGCACCTTCAGTTTGGTGTTATTTTTGATTGGTAAAAAGAAACAGTATCACCAACAAGGGTCCCAGCTAGCCTGGCTTTGCAAGGACAACTAAATGAAGAAGCCCCTAATAAATTCCTGAGGGTTATTTTTGAAAGGTGCACTAATTGGATTACACTGCATGCCTGAATGGAGACCGTGGTGGACAGGTGAACTCAGCTCCAGGTCACCCAGTGCATCTCCCAGCCTGGGCAGCCTCTCTGCACCCCTCCACAGCCCCAAAATGGCAACCTAGCCCACTTTCACCAAAAAGGTCACAGCATGCTGGTTCCTTGTAAAGGCAAAGCAGCATGGACATGGAATACCCAATCCAGTACATGGTCACAGGACACAGTTATTTTTCCAAAACCTCATGAAGGAATTTGAATAGGCAAAGCCAGTCTGAAATGGCTCAATGCACTGCAGCGTGTGGTGATGGTGTTTTTCATCTTGTAGGCCCTCCACAACCCAGTTTACTGTCTCATGAAACCATGACCATAGTCTTGAAGAATCAGAAAAATAAGCCTGGAAGCTGCTGAAGTCATTGTTTGCACACACCAGAAAGGCAGCGCCTGAAAACAATAACTCTGGCTTATTTACCACATCCCATACAAACCCTGGAGTGAATTCTTCTCCTGGGAACTTACAGTTATATCCAAATGTTCAAAACTAATAATAAGTTTACCCTATAATACAATTCTGTTTAGGTGGCATTACCAGGGTTTTAAGAATGTAATGCTGAACCACAGAAAACAAAGACAAAATTGTCAAAGGAACTACTAATTGAGTGACCAATTTGGACACCGAGGGCTTGATTTTCCATAGTGCTCAGCACGTCTGTGTGTTCAAAGGGCATCTTCAAAGCCACTTTTGGTAGTAAGGAGAACACGGAACTCCTGCAAGAGGGACCTCAGGCTCATCACAAGACAAGATGAAGACACAGTTAGCAACTAATGGCAACTTCTGCTGAGGGAGGTTAGCACAGCCCCAGAGACCAGAACGTGCAGGATTCAGTTTGCCGTGGCAACACTCGATTCCCCTAACCAAAAGGGTTTGTCTGCCACAAAGTCCTCAACTTGCTACAAAATTAAGAAAGTGTGTGGTGAATAACTGGGTCACAACTCTTAAGGACTAGTCATCTGCACTGCACAGGCTGGATTTGTTAGTGACAGCCGAGCCACCCTCTGGCCCCAGCCAACGCCCCTCCCTACAGTGCTAGGGGTAAACACCAGGTTCTGGTTTACCTTGCTGTCACTATGGGACTCCTGACATGCTCACTTAAAAAAAATAAGGAGGTAAGAGATGTGGTGGACTATTTCAATTTCAGTGTTTCATATTAAGCAAAAGCTAGAAAGCAACTGAAAATAGGTCTCAGGTAGAGCATCACATACAACTATGAGTGTAACTATTCTAACTAACTCCTCATACCACATGTGTTTAAGTACTTCCAGATAATACTGCTGGACCATTTAAATTTTTGTGTATATCCACACACAAACCTGTGTATATTTAAAGAAAGGTAATGGAAAGAGAGGACTAAATGCTTTAAAACCACACTATTATTAAATAACATTTAAAAGGACCTGCCTTGAATCTGCTAAGTCAGAAATTGCTTAACGTATAATTACCTTGATTTACCAATAGGAGGTTGGTTTCTAAAAAAAGAAAAGGAATCCAACAAGTATAAGCAACATGATAAATCATTACAGATAACATCAGCATCAAAACTCCCTCTCTCTCTCTCTCTTTTTTTAAAAAATAACTCATACAATAGAAAAATTCACTAAGAGAATATTCTAATGAAGCTCTGAAAATAGAAGAAATTTCAAAAGATTTTTGGGCTACAAAATTAGCTCAGCTACTGAACAGAGCACACAAAAAGTTCTCATGTGCTTTCATGTTCCCACATCACACCCTAAGCTGGAAATAGTCTCTTTAATGTCTGATAAGGAAGAAAGATTAGTGTACATTATGCTAAGGATGTATGAGATGGAGAAAGAAAAATCATAGTATCAAGGCCAACAAATGGCATTAAATGGTCTGCAAGGCTAAAAAAAGTACTTGAGAAATGTTTAAGAGAAAAGCAAAAAACCACACTTATTAGATGCATGGGTGGCCTCTTCACAAAGAGATTAAAGGGAGCAGGATAATTCAGTTTGGAAAGGAGTGAGAGGGAATATGATACAGGTATTATGAAATAACGAATCATGTAGAGATGGCCAAATTGGCAGCTTCTATTCACCCTTCATCTAAATTAAATGAAAACAAGTTTGAAAACACAGAGAATAAGTATTTATGCAACATTATCTGAATGCAATTAAGCACCTCACAATATCTGCTACAATACTTCACTGATCTCCCCTCTCTTCACGCTAAAGGTGTAACATCAAGAGCAGTTTCAGATAATGCTGGAGTTTATGCACCAGGTTAACACTAATGTTAATGCTCCTGATTCAGTACCTGTCCTTATTTCCAGAAAATTAAAAAGCACTGTCACATTGATTGGTCCTTAAGGGCAGGAGCTGCTGTTTTATGGAGCTAATCCCAACTCCCAGTAGCTCCTTGTGGGCAGTGTTGGGCCCCCCCTCCTCAGGCTACCAGGACATTTCTGCGGCTGGGCGTGAGGGCAGGCTCACATGCCGGGCTGGCAGATGGGTGTTGTGAAACGTGGTGGGGTGCAGCAGCAGCACCAGCTCATGTTCATCTGCCTCCCCTCAAACAGAGGCAGCCAGCTTAAGTGGAAACACTCCTCGCTATTTCTACATATGTCACTTGTAGTTTGCCAAAGGGAAAGACAAAAAAAGTTATAAAAGCATTACTATCCAGTGAACACTCATTACCCAGCTCTGATTAAATGATAGACTGCACAAAAGCAAGGGAACCAGCACATTTTAAAAGAATGTTTGGAAAAGACACTGGGATAAAGGATGATTTTTCTGCTTTACTCACAGCACTATAGGAAGACACAATCACTGCTTCATTAGCAGTTTCAACACTTTCCTGTGCAGGCATCAAGCCTCCATCAGGAAGCCTGTGGCTCAGGCTGACAGTGCAAGCTGCCATGTCCTGCTCCAGGCCATGAAAACTAGAACAGAAACATTTTGTTTTTCCTTTCCCCTTCAACCTTTCAGTCCTCTCAATTTTGCTACCTACATGTCATTACAGAAAATGTGTTCTTTTTAATTGCAAGCTTTATCAGGGAAAATTGTATTTCTCCTATACACTTTACTCTCTTTTGTCTGTGTGTGCAAAAATAGCACTTTTAAAAGCTATTTTCTGTAGCTATTTAAAAGTCTTGATGCTACTTCATTACTGCTCTGCAAGGCTGGTGCTAGCCTGATATTTTTAGTTTCAGCACAATAATAGTTTGTGCATTCAAAAAAAATGCCTTCTGTAAAGCTGGAATCCTGCAATTATAACAAATATCTGTCAGACTGAAAAAAAAATCAATTTTCAAATCATCTTTTGGAATCTATCAACAGTTACAAATTCCAGGAAATCTCTCCACAAGGGCACAGGCATAATTTCAAGAAGGGGACACATATATGAGAAGTGTTCCTCTGGTACAGATATAACTGTGCTTTGTAGAAACAGAGCCAAGTCAGAGCTTGATACCAGGGAAATCTTTCCTGGGAAGGTTGCCCCATATTTTAACTTAAAGAGTTCTTCTAAGGTCTGCTTGTAACTACCAAAAAACGGTAGAGGGAATCACAGAGGAAAATCCTGTAAAATGGATTTAGTCCACAGATTAGTGCAGATAAAAAGGAAGTACATTATATATAACTCAGATGGAGATCACATCTGAGACATTCCCTCTATTGTGCACAAGATGCAAAATGACAAGCTTTCAGGAAAAAGATAAGTTCTTAACAAGCACTTCATGAATATCTCGAATCTCTTTATAACCAGGAAAAACTATAAAAAGATTAAAGCATTTTTCAGGAGTTATAAGATTCCCCTTCTCCTTTTTTAAAATGGTCATCCATAGGATGTATGCCATGCCCTTGGCTTCCCAGCAGCTCTATTAAGAGACAGCGCTGCTGTGGACCAGACATTTCACGTTTGGCCTCTATGAGCAATGAGGGTCTGAAATACAAGGGACTGCTGAAGGGAGGGAACAGCTATTTGCATTTACAGAGGTTTAAAAGGGGCTGCATTGCTGGATATCCTCAACCAAAACTCTCCCTCAAGCCGTCAGTACGTACCATACACTTCCCCCTCTCTAGATATGCTGTCATGACAAAACTCCTGCCCCTGAGTGCAGACTATCAGCAGCTGCCCCATAACTCACAGGACAGCCCAGTTACCCACTTTAGTTCTAACAGCTATACCTGAAATTACACAGGTCACTCCCCACAGCTAGAGAGGGCTTCTTCCTGTTTTTTTAAACCCACCTCTCCTTGTTTGTGTGGCTATTTCCATACAGCCACAGAGGGGAGGAAAGAGGACAACCTTACCTAGTCCCTACTGTGAGGACTGGCACTGAAAAAAAGAAAGTGGAAAGGAGTTGTAGCAAGACTCAAGAACTGAAGCCTGGGATCAGACAACAGCAAAAATTATATACACTTTATAGCAAGGAGGAGTGATCCTGGTAGAACAAGTACACCACCTTCAAGTGCTTGAGTCACTTGAGCTGCAGAACTAAATTGAAATAAAATCCACAGTAAAGGTCTCCACAGTGCTAACACAGAGATGAAAGCTTTGCAAACAACAACAATTACATGCTGTCAAAGCCTTCAGACTTCAAAAACATGAACCTTGGAGCAAAGGGGAAACATAGGATTTTTGCATGCAGAAAACTTCTCTAGTAAAACATATTCTAGTAGCTACCTAATCACTCAATCATAAAAATTAAGGTATACATATTTTAAACACTCAAAACCAAGTTACTGAAATACCCCTTAAAGTTAAAGAAATATTATAATGAAATCCTTTTAAAGACAGATTTACCAAGATCTATGAGATTTTCAAGTCCACCTTAAAGAATCCCAGTATTAAGACCAACTCATGCACCAATCTGACAGGTCAGGTTTAAGAGGTTGTTTACAAATTGCCACAAACTTTTGAATGCAATTATCTAAACTAGAAATTAAGATTTCAAGAGATGCGCTGCATTAATACCATTTGACCTATGTATACCAAAACAAAACAATTCAGAGTGTGAATGTCGAGTACTGGCTGACAGCTTATGGACTATGAATTACTTTTAAAAGTCAGTTTTGAAGGAGCAGTCAAATGAAGAGTAAGATGACTGGAGCAATTCGAGGAGAAGGGCCACAATTAAATGAGTTAATGACACCCAGGATGTAAGAGTGATCTTCACTTCCATCTACTTGCATTCAGGACCTTCTACAAAGTAGTGAGTTTTCCATTTGCAGCCGTGCAGAATGTATTCAGTCTCCAGCAGGCTCTCCAACGTTGAAGCTTACTGTTCAACCACATTATTAATAAAATTAGAATGTTTTCCCTAATTTTAAAGGGAAAACAAAAGAAATGCAATCACAAAGGAGGCAAGTTTACACCGTTGCAGTCGCTCTGCAGTAATTATTACTCTGTAGTTGTGCAGATCTGACAAATAACCTACCCCTCATTCCTTACAAGCATTGGGATCCATAGAGGAAAGAGGAACTATTTAAAACTGTGGATGATAGATGGTTTTGGGGTGTTTGTTGTTCTTTTATTCATTAGAGCTGTCCTTTCTAAAAGTCATCCTTGTGCAAGGGTCTGAGCAGTGTGGTTACACTAGGTGCTAGACAGATTCACATGGTTTTAAGAAAAACCCATCAACACAAACCTGCTATTTTCCAGAGGCCTGGACTCAGTTGTGATGCAACCTCTTTCTTATGCTCTGAACAGGCACTGAAAATATTTGAATAAGTGGCTCAAGTTTTGTTTCATTGTTGCTCCATAAGTAGCTACACAAGCCATCCTCTGTTCAAAGTACTATAACTCTCTGCAGCAACGTTTCCCTGAACATTAATAAAAACAATCTGTAGCAGTAAAATTCAAGAGTAAAAGTGAAGAATACTGCAGAGAGCATGGAGAAGTTGTATGCCATTTACCACTTTCACATTTACTGTACAATAAACTATGTTCCCTTGTCAAAACAACTCCTTCTCCTTAAAAAAACTTTTAAATTTAAATTTTTTGACATTTAAAAAGCCAGCACTGTTTAAAATAAGGGAAGTAGGAGTGTAAATCCCAGTATACGCCTGTATGAATGCACACTTCATTCTGATTTTTCACTGATTCATAGCTAAATACTCAGCTCAACAGAAGGGGAATTAGATTTTTAGGCACTGAGGGAAAGTGTACTTCAGTGTTTTGCTATTGACATGGAAAGAAAGAGGAGGAGGTGTAAGATGAACTAAGAAATCTTGGTTATTCGCCTGTTGAATATTTAGGGAACCACAGATCTTTAAATCCTTGGTCATGGCATCTGGATAAGAATGAATATTCTACTCAGAGCTAAGGATAGCAAGAAGATGCAGAGAGCAGTAGTAGAAGCCTGCTAGAACATGGCAAAACTTTATTTTGAAGCATAAGCAGCACTCACCTCCAGCATGAGATCAGCAGCTGTGCATGACAAGCAGCACCAGATCAGGGCAGCCCAGAGAGCCTGCAGGTGTAGCCAGGGGCTGTTTAGACATCAAAATGAGGCACAGGCAGCTGAAGGAAATGTAGCCTAGCTGGGAGGCTGGGAGGATGGAGGGACACAAGGACCAGCGGCCAGCCATTGCTGGGTCTTCTGGGGATGGAGGTGAAGAGTGAGGCAGGAGAGGTCAGAGGAGATTTCTGAGGGAACTTGATCTGTGCCTTGTAGGAAGGGGCATTGATGAAGTCTCTAGCTATTGTGGAAGTTCTTGAGATGCTTGCAAAATGAGGGGCATACTGAAAGCCATCCAAAAAAATCTCAATAACAGCATTTAGGGATAAGCAGCATCACAACCACGTCAGAGAATGGAGCAAATAGGAAGATCAGGATCCCAGGTCCGTGGCCACACAAGAGCAGCTTCTCAATGCAAGGCAACATAGGATGAACACAAATGAGAAAGATGGAAAAATGCAGTAGCAGAAGCCTTAGAAGTCACCTAATACACGCTCCCTTTATAACCGCATACCCTGACACATAGCACACCCCCTGATGCTTGTTTTCAGGGAGATGGAAATAGCTCAGCATGCTTAAACAGTGGTATACCAGAAGCATTGAAGCCAGAAAACACATGACAACACTGACAACACAATTTTCATCACCCAGATACTTGAAAACAGGGGAGCAGGGCAAAGAATAAGAAGACCCTCTAATAAATACAGCAGAACTGTGCTCAGCTCAGAAGTACTTTAAGATGGTCTTCAGACATGAGTCAACTGAATAAAGGTGGGCTGGTTGCACATACTCTACTATAAAGACAGGTTTTTGAATTATGAATAAAGACCACAAGACACAGAGCACAACATCCCAGAGGAGATGAGAAATATTTAAATGGCAAGAAAATAAATGCAAAAGCCCAAACGACCCTCTTCTGTGAAACTAGAAGCAAACTTCCCAATAAGCAGTGCAAATGCGTCAAATTCTAAATAAAACAAGGACACTGAATGTGGAGAGCAGGCTTCTGCACCAGCCTCATGGAAGCTTATACATGGCACCTTTCTGCTGACTTACTGCTCCAAACTGCAAGGCAGGACAAGCCAAGGACATCACAGGAATTTTTACTTTAAAAACAGAAAACTCTCCACGCACTGGGGATCTTTTACCAACATTTAAGGTCTTTGACTTTAAATGAATCTGAGAG
This sequence comes from Cisticola juncidis, assembly GCA_013400215.1. Classification (NCBI taxonomy): domain Eukaryota; kingdom Metazoa; phylum Chordata; class Aves; order Passeriformes; family Cisticolidae; genus Cisticola; species Cisticola juncidis. Next base: position 56,013 of record VXBR01001848.1, on the reverse strand, counting down.
TTTCTGACCAACAGGCTGCCATATTGTCCTCTCCAGGACATCACAACATCCCTGGCAGCAGGGCTGACAACACTAGAGGAGCTGCTGCCAGGCACAGAGGCAAGCTTAGAAACCTGAACACCCTTGGCTAGAATTTAAAGTCTAAACACTCCATACCATCCCAAAAATACATGCAAGCATTTGGCCATTCTGCCACATAGCAACAGTAAAATCACTTTTCCCTCTGCTTACTTGAGAGCATGGTTAACTTTCAAATCAGCACAAATAGTAAGCTCAGTTATGGCAGAAAAAAATTATGGGATGGGGTAACATGGCTGAGCATGCTGTAGCAGCCTATGGAAAGCAATACCCCATGAGGTCTGGCAGCAGATCAAGAGCAGTCCCTTCAGTTGCTTTTCAGATTATATAGCTTTGTGATATTATTTTGGTCATATTCAGCCCTCTCAAAACCTTTCTGTGGAAAGTGGTCTTTTCCAGTCCCTTATTGTTGAGCTCTTACCCACCAGTGCACAATGTGCTACTGTGGTTGTACTGGCTACCATGCCAGAAGCACAGTAGTGGTACATGCTGCTGAACCAATGAGACCAGCCCAGAACACGAGGAATGTCTCCCTTTCCAACCTCCTCTTTAATTTTAGTGCACATACAGCTCTGCTGCCAGGGCAGGCCATGCCAGGGAGATATTTGATTTGTAAACAGACACTCCAACATGCTCATCTTAGCTGCAGGCTCCAGCTTATCTGCTGTGATTCCCAACTAGCATGCAGGAAAATTTCTGCATGTAACCTTATCCACAACAGTGAGCTTTCTCAAGAAAAAGGCAGCTAGTTCAATACATTTTGATGACTACGTTGGTTTTGAAGTCAGGGAAAACCCACCCCAGATTTTTCCCCTTGTCACTCTCCAGCCCGGTTCTGGGGTGTACAGGTACAAAAACACAATTAAGGCAGACACACTTTGCCTCTGCACACTACAACATGCACAGGGTGTGCCCTGTTTCTGGTTAATAAAGGTTCTCATGCCTTCCAATATGATAAAGGAATCAGCTCAGGGTTAATGCCTGAAAATATGAATAGATGGTGACAAGGAACCATGCAAACTTTATTCCTTGCATTGTCTCCCACCAGGACAACGCAGGGCACCCCTTAACCTCCATCAGCAATGGCTATCACAGAACAGGTCCTAAAGCACACACCAGGCATTATCCCAGATAGACTTAACTCTGAGAAATTACCTTGGACCCTCCTTTTTCTGGCAGCCATTTCAGTACAGTCTTAGATATCCATTTTCAGGCAACTTGAGTCTTCTAAGGTTAAATTTATGAACAGGTTCATTTAATGTTCGCTTCTGCATGCTCAGAGACAGACAAGACAGATTTCCCTTTCAGTTTGCCTGGTATTTTTTTCTTTGACCCTTTCAGAGGAATCCTCATAAGAATGGACATTCACAAAAAGTCAACCTATTTCTAGATAAGAAAAAGACCAGGCCCTCTGGACTGATGGACCAACTGATCCACTTTCATTCAATCTTTCCCTTGAAGTCATCTCAGTGCTAACTTACAGTGCTTTTTAATGTTTTTTTCTCTTCTGTGAATCTCGACTAAAACTAAAAGACAAAATTTCTCCTCAGTACATTTTTAAGAACAGGGCATTGTATATGAGGAGATCTAACACGAGAGAGCCAAGCAATGGGTTTTCTAGGGAGTCAGAAATCACTTACTCCTCTTATCCTCCACCTCATCCCTACCAGTTTTGGTTTTCCCAAGTAGAAAAGTTACCTTTGTAAGTAACTTTATTCCCAATATCTAGCTAACAACGAAATTTTAACATGACACTAATAGAGAATGCAAGTCTCTGAACAACAATGCCTGTATGCGATGATGTTCCTTATGGTTTTGGCTGCCTTAAAGTTCCTGTTAAAATCTTCAGTGCTTGTGGTATTTTTATATCTTCAGACAAGAAATGAGGAAATAACTCAAGAGATTTCTGTCCAAATTCTGAGAAAAGGAAGCCTGATTTATCTGCACTCTTGACTACATCTGTAACTACATGTTACATAAATACTTGGTCTAATTTTTTTAAAAAGCCAACAAATAACCATTACCCGCTTCCTCTCATCTGTTTCTTGTTAGGGTACAGGTAACACCTTCAGCTGGCTTTTCATCACAGGAGAAATGCTAAAAGCAAGGTTTAACAAGAAAAACATGAAGCTAGTGAAGATACTTGTCATATTAACTGTGTTAGTACAATCTCTTAAGTAGGCCATATGGAATATTGTTCTCCTAGAAACCTTTTAGAAAAACATTCAAACTAGTTTTGGCAGTTGGCAGATGTAAGTCTAAGCAAATCTATCCTTGGGATAACTTAAATTTGTTCACAGACATGGTCCAGCCCCCATTTCTCCCTACACTCCTGCACAGGTCTTCATTGCCACTGCTCCAGATGTGGATGGCAGCTGCTTGTGCTTGAATGCATGCAGCTGACTGTACTTTTTCTAGAAGCTAAAACAGCATCCTTCTGCCATGTATAGGTGCATATCTACACGTATAACATACTATACATATTCATTCATACCCCTCCTACTTGCAGGATAGCAGGACGCAGCATGGAAGAGCAAGCTGACTTGAGAAGCTGCTTCAGAAGTAAAAATACAGGTTGTGGGATGTGTGCACAGCACACACATCTCAAAGAGATCTGCACAGCATTAGCACAGGATGAATATTGGTCACTTCACTCACAATCGGTTCACTTAAAAAGTGACATCTCCAAGTCTGGTAGACGTATGGAATATTGTTTACTGAATTCAGCATCTTGTCATAGAATTGTGACATATTATTATTATAAATTCAGTTCAAGTTGGTCTCCTAAAGGTATTCATAGCTAAATATTCCTCAGGCAAAACAGAAAAAATATGACTAGAACTCACATCAGCAGCTGAGAGTAGGTCTCAGGGACAGTTTTACAACACTAAAAATTACTAATTTAGGAAAAGGTGTACAGCAGCCTTAAAGTACACAGTTGGCTTGCTACACTTCTTTTTATAAGACAGAAGTCCTGTACTCTGAGACCTGAATGTACTTTGGACATGTACACACTCTGTACTTGTGTTCCCTTATCTCAATATTGAGGTACCTGTGGTGTTTTCCCTACACATGCTATACTGAAGAGGACAAAGGCAACAAGGACAAACAAACCTGCATGCACAGAGCATTGGCTTAAAGTTCAGACGCTTTCACTGGCCTTCAGTATCTGCTGAAGTCCAGTCAATCCAACCACCAGTCTTTATGTCACAAAAGGTCTGCAGCTGAGGACCAAGTCTAGACCTTGACAAGCCCATGACAACTGCAGCTACCTGGTGTCAGAACCAAGACCAGTCTGATGCATTAGACTGAAGGTGGTTCTGACATTTGGTGGGGCTCCCAAATTCTGTAAACAGCTACATGAAACACCATCACTAGAGCTATTCAAGGTCTAAACACCAGGTCATTTCATCCAGCATAAGGCACAACCACCTACACCTCACTGATTTCAAGTCAGTCTTTGAATCTGTACAATTGGAATATGGATGACTCCTAGACACTCACCACTAGAGATACCCTTCCCATATCACCGTGGATTTCATACTTATTAAGACTTCTACCATTTCACAACAGGTACTGAAACATTTCATGCTCTTGAAGACTTTCATCTTCCTGAAAGGCAGTAGAAAGACTTAATGGCCTTAGGTCCTTCTTGGTCAGGTTTTGCTTCTCCTGCTGGAGATACCCTAAAAGTTGTCCACATACATCTTACAGTGGCACACAAAAAGAAAACCCAGGCCTCCAGAGAAACACTTGGGTAAACAGACTAACAAGACAGAAGTAGTAGAGAGGAGGATGTTCATCTCAAAGGAGGTGGCAGAGTGAATTAAAGGGAAATAACTTCACCCATTCCACTCACCAGTGGGAAAATATCATCTGTTAAAATTCTTGTCTCTACAAATATAATTTGATATGTCAGTAACTGGTGGTGAGTAGGCCTATATTCATCAAATCCCTGAATAAATTTCACTTTTAAATCATCAAGATACTCTAGAAAATGAATGCTTAGATTCTGCATTTCATCATTCTCTATTGCTTTAAAAACAGTACCAAGGTGCTTGCAAGCTCCTTAGTTTTATTCTTAGTTTGAGCCAACTATGAAGTGCAAGTTATGCAGCATTAAAAGACAGAAATGGAGTCATAAAGCAAAACATCATTTGTTAATATAAATCTGTACATGAGTGCATAGGCACAAAACATCATCATCCATCTTTTTATACAGTTCACATACTGGGGGAGCAAATAAGTACAGCTGTGTAAACACATTTGCTCTTTAAATACAAAATATGTAAGGAAAAAAACCCCAGTACCTACAAGGATTTATTTTTTCTTCCCTCTAGTTTTTCAAAATCTACTTTCTATTGTGTTCTTAAATGGAAATTAAAAGCATTGTAGAATTATCAAATAGGTGTGCAGTGATTTGAAGAAAAAGTGAAAACAAAGCTCTAGAGCTGGTGGATGCTAAGGTTACATGATACTCATTGCAGCTGTAAATAGAAAAAATAGCAAAGGTTTGGTATAGGGGTTTGGAGGCTAGCATTTTTTACATATGATTTTTGCCTTAAAAAAATTCCTCTAAGTATGGCAATGGGAACTGAGCACGAAAAGCAGAGTAGTGCAGAACAAGTGACAAGTGACAACACAAGAACTCCTTACCGCATATGGCAGTGCCCTGAACAAAACAGGTGACCTGAGTTTGTAACAGAGGTGCATCAAGAGGCAATAGCCCAAACTACAAAATCTCTTAATTCTTAGCCATAACTGGCTTCAGAAAATAAAGTTGTTAATAAATTACCTTTAAAAGGTTTGAGGAAAAAGTTGCAATTCCAGCTTCAAAGCTCTGAAAAGATTTAACTGCAATGTGTAAGTACACATCACCAGCACACCACTCCCCCAAGAAGTGCTGTGAGCATAACAGGCAGGAAACTATCTGTATATGCCTGTCCTTCATCTGTTACACCATGAAGAAAGAGCAGCCATCGGTCACTCCAAACCTTTCAATTAAACACTCATTTTCTAACCATTAGAGAGAAGACAAACAGTTCAAGTTCTGGAGTTACCAACTGCAAACTTAACTAGAACCATAATTACAAAATTCCAAGTGGTAAATTATGTATGGAGAGACTGAAATATTCCGGGGTTTTGTGTAAAATACAATCACCTCTTCACACTGGCCAATAATAATAAAAACTGAATAAATGCTCCATTGTGTATACCTCTAAACTACCCCATGCAAGTATAAGTTGTGCTGTCACAGTGGTTACAAACCACCAATCAGCTCCAAAAAAACACAGTTTTCTAACTTGGATGTTAAAACTTAAATTCCATAATTCAGAACAAGTCAGCCAGCAGAAGAACTCAGCATCCTTGCCATTCCCAACAGAGACAGCAAATACTCTAGATCCTCAAAATGTGTCCAGTCTTGCTTATTTGGCTTTAGAAAATCAAACTCTCACAAATATACTGGGGTTCATTTTCTTCCCAGTGTCAGCTGCTAAGTAGAGAAAGGAGAAAGCAGTACGGTTCTCTACCAGGCATCACCAAGAATTGTATCTATGCAAACTTTAAATACGCAGGCAACTACATGAGCAGCCCTCACACACAGGTCCAAGTCTAATAACGAGCATGCAGTTGTAGCTCTGGTACAGGCCAGGCCATGTGAGGATGTGGCCATCTGTGTAATGACTGCATGCACGCTGCTGGTGCGGGGTGTGACATTCCCCCCTCATTAAAAACACCAGCACAAAGCCATACACGTGAAGCACACGCCTGTTTACAACAATAACGTCCCAAGACAAGCTCAGAAGACTGCAAAGCTGGTGACAAGACAGTGCAGTTCAGCCTCACACAGCTGTGTGAAGTGGCATGAAAAGGAGCTCATGCCCTGCTATGCTCTTCCCTGCCGAGGAGGCTGTGCTCCCAGGACCCAGGAGCAGAACCAGCACCCAGGGCTTCCCCGGCAGGAGCACCTGGGAGTGGCTGCAGCAGGCAGAGCTGCCCTGTGCCCCACATCTCTGAGTGGAGTGAGCACGTGAGCAGCAAGAACAGAGAGGCTGCCTTGTAACCCAGAGAGGAGGGAGAAAGCCCAAGGTGAGAGCCACTTGTGCATCTGCAGCTTCACCAGCAGCAGCCCACATTCTCCTGCACCGAGGCTCCACACTGCAGCTCCAGCCAAGCCAGGGGCACCAGATGCCAAGAGCCATTGCAGGTGGTGACAATACGGGGAGAGGCTGGAGAGGGTGACTGGCCACAAATCTCAGCAACTGAGTCTGGACGCTACTTACAAAGATGTGCAGCCACCCCATCAAGGATGTCAACCTGTTGGATGTCAACAGAGGAAGTCCTTTCATGCTTAGATTTTTTTTTAAAACTGTGTTTTTTCTCCTTTTGGATTGTTGCTTATGAGCTGTGAAAGACTGCAATGAATTATATATTTTCATGCATCATGAGTCACGTTCCTCCCCTTCTCTTTGTCCCAACCATACGCCATTTCTGCAATGGATTCAAAAATGCAGGGACATGCATTTCTCTCGTACAACAGGGTTTTCAGAATTATTCATGATTTAGAAATGCACAGCTTAATTTGTACTGCTTTACAGCCTGGTCTCTGTCTTTTAATGCCGTGTAACTTGTTCTTTATAGTGGCTCAAGCTGGGAAAGAAACTAAGCGCAGCTTGCAAACTCCTCAGTTCTGCTTCTAAAGCAATAGAGAATGATGAAGTACAGAGACTAAACATTCATTTTCTCAAGGATCTCAGATTATTTTAAAGTGAAAGTCACTCAAGATTTTCGTGGATATAAACGTCAAGGAATTCCACGCAACACTAAGTGTTGGTATATGGCAGGATACAGTGCAAGACCTAAGAGCTATTCTGCTTGAAAGGACAATAATTTTGACATAAGTCAAATTATACTTGCATAGCCAGGGCTCCCTGCAAATGCTGCTTCCCAGCACTGAACCTCTGAGTCGTCCCTCTGCCTGGCTAGTCCCATCCCAGGACTTTCCCCAAGGTTTTTCCCCATAGCACCAATCATACTTCGTGTGCCACCACGGAAAAAAACACACAAACTGCTTTGAAGGCATCTGCAGCACAGGAGCGAGAGCCCTCCAAAGCCCACAAAACATGACCTCTAAGGAGCAGTTGAAAGACTTGCAGACACACCAGATACAAAAGAAAGGCCCAACGGAAGTCTGTGGATGTGTATGAGGGAGAGGAGAGAGGGGGCACAAGGAATTTCTCCACCTAGAGCAGCAGATCTGCTGAGTTGTAAGCTGGCTACAACCACGCCAAGAGAACAGGAGGCTGATTAGCAAGGCCATATGAGGAGGCCGTGAGATAGACTACTGCTCTCTCATCAGCACCAAGCTTGCAAAGCAAAGCCCTGCCCTACCAAAATCAGTGCTCGCTCCCATCTCTAACACTTTCACAGCCTGCCCCTGGCCCACGGATGCTGCTTGCTCAGCCAGCCCCGCTCCCCACACATCACATTTCCGCTGCTGCAGAGTCTGCAGGGCTGCCAGACCAACATGTTTCCACTGCCTGGGCTGGGGGGTGAACAGAGTCCTTGCTCACAGAGCAGCCACCCCCAGCACTCTCCCCTGCTCAGAGTCGGCTTTGCCTGTGCCATCTTCATGCCACAGCCACACCACACGGCACAGGCACGCTGGGAGGACAGTCTGGGCAAACCCACTCATTTCCTTTGGGCAGCAGATACAAGGATACACAGATTATTGTATGCCTTTACTGTAAAGGTAAAGGAGAGGGCAAAGGAAGCAGGGAAGGAAGGAAGCTACATTAAGCTTTCAGTTAGTTAAAATAAATCTCTCTTCCCCTCCCCTTCCCCCTGGCCTCACATACCAGCTCTAAACATCCCCCTTCCCACTCCCAGCACAGAGAGCTGCCTCTCAGGATCAGGCTCCGAATGCAGCCTTTGTGCTTCAGCCAGGCTGAGCTCTGAGGAATTGCTTCCTGAATGACCAGTGGGAAACACCACATGGTGTCACAGCACACAGGTCCAAAGCACACGTTTTGTGGAACACATCTGAGGGAAGTACAGCAACCTTTGCACGGTGCACCCAGCGTTACGCCATTAAAACAGCATGAAATGCTTTCAGGGGCTTAACTAGTTCAGCTTTTTTGGAAGAAAGATATGACAAAAACACAGTCAAAAATAGACCAGCTTTGGCTAATATAACTGATTCTTTTAACAAGGTCTCAACCACATCTGAAGTAGTTTCAGTAATGGTGACAACAACCAGGACAAAAGACAGCAATATGACTTCAAGTGAAACAAGTGCTTAAAATACTCAAAGCACAAATATCATAAAGGCCCCAGAAGCCTTTAAGAGGCCGAAACCCACCTCTGCTCTCTTTCAGTGACATTATGAAAAGTTACTGAGAGCATTATAGATATGCTGCCTAACTTTGCTCGTACACAGAAAAAATAAAATTGGAAGACTTATGTATTTCATTAGGACACAAAAAACCCATCCCAGAACACCTCTGAGTGAAAACGTGCCTATTTAAATGACTGCTTAAATAGAAGAGTGACTCTTTAAACAACTAGGAAGCCTGTGAGTTTGTAGCAATGTCAAGCTGCCCTATTTTTAGCATTGTGTGTCAAGGGCACATGCCTAGAAAGCGCTTTCACTGCTTCAGCAGTTTACAGGAAAAACAAGGTAGACAAGCACATGCTTATTTACAGACAGATGAGTCCAAATCTTGTGTGTGAATAATCACATGGGACTGCTTCAGTTTTATGGGGTGACTCACCAGGGCAGCACCAGGGCTCCTGACACAGCCCCAGAGCTTCGCACAAGCGGAAGGAAATGGCTGCACAGCACTCAAAAATCCTGAAGCAGCACAAGAGGGGCTGGGCAGTAAACTGAAAGCTAATGGACTACATTAATTTTTTTTCATGTGAAAAGTCTTTCAGATTGGCAAGAATGATAAAGGGCCTGCAAAAATATAAAGTGAACTGTTGTCAAAGACCTTACATTCCCCACTGGTTTTCTATTTTAGGTTCTACATATGACTAATCTTCCAAATTTTCAAACCTCTAGCATCAGCTGTTCAAAAAAAAAAAATCCCAGAAAAACATTTCATCACTGGATGAAAGCCTGTACAACCATCTAAAGGATGCAAGGAGCCTCAATCCTGACCACCATTTCTAGTTCCAACACTCTAACACAGTGCATAACACCAGTGCTTTAACTGGTAGCTCTCATTTATTAATAGAAAAAAATATCAAACAAAAAGGTTTTTCCACTACCTATAATGCTTGACCCTCTGCTTTCAATTAATACCTATATACGCACTACTGTCCCTAGCCACTGTCACAGACAAGTCTGCTGCATTTTCCACTATCAAGTGTCCTTTATTTGAAATATCATCTGAGGAGTTTCAAGCAAATTCTTTACTGTGAGGCACCAGCAGACTCACTGAGCATCTTTACACTTAGCTCATCAGCTTTGCAGTGAGGAAGTCAACAAGGACTGAAAGATGTACAGTTCTGGAAAATATAAATATAAACTCCTTCTTTCTCCACTCCAGTGGCAGGGGGACACCACAAGAGCTGTACTCAGGCCATCTACAAGCAATTAAACAAATCTTTGGTCAGCAACAAGGTCAGATCTCCAAACCTTCACCAGCTGGGTGAGAAAGCTAGCACAGCCATATGTGAACAAACAAAACAACTATGAAGCACTGCATTGCCTGAAAACATGGTAATAAACAAATAAAATAAGATTTTAATATGACAAATTTACACACAAGACAATCAGCATTCTACCTAAGACTACAGGAGGGTTTCTGTACATAAGAGTTTTATTCTTTAAAGTTATGTGCATGCCTATCCCCAAAAAACTTTACAACTTAGTATGTGGTCCACAGCATCCTCAACAGGTTTGCAAGGAACAGAAATACTAGAGCAGGTAATAATTACAGCCCATGTTATGCTCTGCTCATTCTGAATACAAAGGTGAAAATTAGCTGCCACACACTCTCCAGAGTTCTAGTGGAAGAAGCCATTCAGCTGTTACAGGACTGAAGTCAGAAATTGGAAGAAAAATAACCTAAGTCAGTTTACTTGTGTTTTCTAACCGCATAGAACAATCTTCATAGCTATGCTGACCTCAAAATCCATTTTCACTAGTTTGAGAAACTACCTCAAGTTCTGTTTAAGAAAAGTTAACAGAACTTTTAAGAGTATCTTCTTTTCAAACTCCCATAGGTAATGAAGCACTGAAATGCTGTGTACTGACCAGAGTGGTCCAAAGAACTCAGATATCCAGCAGCAAGTACATGTGAGAACTGCACCCATACAGAGTTCAGGAAAGAAGATGAGGTCAACTAGCAAACAGGTCTGAGGACAGGAGCAGATGGCAAGAGATGTGGTCAGACATTGCTCCAAAGGGTTAATATAGAATGTCAGTGCTGCTTTAAGAGCTTCATATGGCCTTGGCTGCTGTGACTGATGTGCAGACTGTGCTGTTCTTAGGACAGTAAATAGGGACAGCACGGGACCACTGTACAAAATTCCTGTTGGCAGCAAAGCAAGAAAAAAGGACAGCTTGGGACTGGAGAGCGGGGAGGGAAACAGAGTGGAGAGATATTTACATCTCTTTTTGGCTGCATTAGTAAACAAGGTGTTGAGAAACAAATCCCACTAATTTTCCATAGGAACAGATGTTTGTTTAACACTACCTCACTTTCAACACTTGCTCATAGAGAATACATCACACAAAACATGCTGCTAAGAAAATAAAGGAAAACAGAATAAAACAAAAGACAGTTCCAAGTTACTGTGTTGGGATAAGCAAAGTAGGACATGGACCTAATCCCCATATTGCAGCTCCTCTCCTAAATATACATACTCCTGTGCTACTACTCAGGTGATCTGTGTAAATGACAGTAACATTTTCACAAACTAGCCCAGCATGAGTGCTTTGTGAGCGTCCACACTGCAGAAGTTTAGAGAGCTCAACTCTACAGGTTTGTGCATGTTCTACTGCTGAAAAATTAGCCAGCTAAATCCTACAGCCCAGGGGTGAGGGGTGCAGGTAATCTGCCCTCCAAGCTCAAAAAATTACTAACTGGATTGCTGCATGTTGACCTCAAAATCTTGATCTCAGGTATGGCATGCAGCTACCTTTGGACTTCCCCACTCTCCCAGTCATGCAAAGCACAAATTGTGTCACCCCAGGCTACCCTGAACCCTCAGTTGCAACCTAAGTCTGCCTATACCACCAGCCCTGACCCTCTGGGACTGCCTCACCCAGACAGGGTTTTGCACATGGGATCCAAACTGATCAGCCAGGGCGTCACTCTGTTGGGAAGGGGAGCAGGTGAGACTCAAGGAACAGAAACAGCAGCAAGGCTGAAAANAAAAAAAAAAAAAAAACAACTATTCTTCATTCTGAATTAATCTGCCTAAAATGAAAGGAAACACTGTTTTAAAAACACTGTCTTAATACAAAATGCAACAACCTTTCACTGACATCTGTTAAAACTGTGTCACACCAAGTGTTCACTAAGCCAATAGCTTGCTTATAAATCATAGGTCAGTGTTTCTAATCTGACAACAGTAATATACTCAAGGCAAATGTTTTATTTTAAAATTTCAGTTAATAATTCTAACTCTTTACAGGAAGTGTTCTGAAAGTGTGGTTGCCTTTTTTTTCAGATGAGCAGAGGGTCTGACAGAAGGATCATCCAAAATCATGCACATCTTTTGGATAATGGGAAAGAACTATGGATTTCAAGACCTGATTATACACACACGAAGAGGCAAGGCTCAGAAAAACAGACTGGTTTAGAACCTCCCACGAGTCACTGAATTTGGAGTTCCCGTTACTTTAAGCCCAGCCTATCTTTAGAATTAAGTTCTGTTAATTGGAAGATCTAAAGGCAACAATATTACTAAGAGACAAATTGCTCAAGTGCAATACACACCTCTATTCCTGTAACTCCATGCATAGACAAGTTTTTGTAGTAAAATGGACAAGAAATCACTTCTCTGAAATTTAAATACATTAATTTTTTATCGGTGTAACTTAGTTCTTATATTTATGCACATTTTAGGAGGCAGGCATACTGTTTTAAAGTCCAACATTCTCAGTAAAGTGCTAAATAAAACAGTGATTTATATAACGAATCATAAAAAGAATGAAGTTGTTCTCTCTGAAGAACTGCTACATAAAAAATGATACAGAGCTTAAGTCTTCTATAGCTTAATGACTGCTAATTTTTTCTTCTTAAGATTACTACCACTGCACAAGAAGAATTTTCTTGCATATAATGGAATTGGTCAGCCAAGAATCACTGATGTGATGCACTTAAAAAGTTAGAATTATACTGGGTTTTAATATAACTTCAATACAGTAGGAGGTTACAATCTGGTAGTGTAACAAGTAACAGAATTTACCATCATTTTAACATCATCTTCATTGCAACCCTTCTTTAAAGCTGTACCTTTAGTTAGCTTTCCTGGCACCAGCATTTCCCAGTTTGTTGCCACTGTATTAAAGGCAAAACCAAAACCAGCAAGGTAGGCAATCACAGTTATGCTGTAGAGAACTCCTAGGATTCCACTGAAAGTAACTCCCAAAATAACTTAAAAAAAAAAAAAAAAAAACCACCACACACACACATAAAAATAGCTCTCACATAAACAACCAAGTTTCATTTTTACTATACTTCTTTTAAACCATTAATGAGTCATCACTTAAATCACTAGCTATGTTTATAAAGAATTATTCACACAGTAAGCTAGAATTCATAAAATGAAACTGTATACATTCCATATTCCATATTTTTTTCTTCTTTAAACTAATTAGGGACCCATTAATTCCCTGATTTGCAGGAGGGGGTGTTGATTTTTTTTTTTTAAGACTAGCATTTTGAAGTGTATTTACCACAGAAGTTGTGTTTCACCTCATGGCAAAAGCTCAGTGTCTCCTACTTACTTAGCCTACACAAAATTTTCCTCTCTACCAGAAGGGTTTTCCACCTAAAATGAGACCAAGAAAGATCGTGGTGTAGCTGAACAACATAAAATGCAATTAGCGGTAACGTTTTTGTAGGTTGTGTCATTTCATATTCTTTCCGTGCCTTCATGGGGCAGCAAAGGCTTCATTGGAACACACTCCAAGCAAAATCTGACTCCTGCAATCACTGCCCACTTTGATTAGTCTTAATCTTAGTGGAAGCACAGCAATTTTCGCTGATTGCTTGTTTGAGGGGCCGGCGATTTGCGCAATGTTTATTTTGGGCCGTGGCTGAGGGAGGGGTGCAGCCAAATGGGCAGCGTCCCAACCCGGCTCACACAAACCCAGCGCTCGCACTCGAGGAACATCTCAGCTCGGCCAAGCCCAGGGAGCCCGCCTGGGCTGTGCTCAGTCAGACCCACCCAGAGCACTTCTGCAGGAGCAAACTGCACCCCCACACCCTGGCGAGCCCCACCAACTGAAACACAGCCCAGAGAACACAGGAGAAGGTGGTGTGGGCAAATCAAGGCTCACAGGTCACAAAACGAGGAGCACAGATACCCCTCAAGTGCTGTAAGGAGCAGCTATGAAGAACTGTACAATGCCAAGAGGACTCGTCATGAACAAGAGGGACCAGTGCCCAACACACTTCAGGGATATTTAAAAAAGCCTATGCTCCTCACCTAAACAAAATTAGACCATCCAAAGGACAAATGCCTTTACTTATGGTAGATTTCCAGCCACACACAAACGCAGATTTCACTAAATCAGTGAAATATGCAGGACACACATTGAAGAGCATGTGTCCTGCTCATTCAAATGCCTCTGGTGATCCCAAAACCAAAACAGACTTTAATGTGGAGCACACCACTCCAGTGCAAGTGCATCATGGTACCTGCATCCAACAGAGTGCTGCTGTGGGTTGGGTATTTTGGGTAATAGTACATGTTCTGTGTTCTCACATTACTAAGTAATCAGTTTGATGAAGTAGCTATTAGAAATAAGAAACAAATTTTAACATTAAATATATTATAAACTTACTGTATATATCTTATGTCACAAGAAAATAGAAAGGAGGAAGCCATGCTTTTTAGTTTCCCACATTTCTCTCTAATCTTCTTTTTTCTTGCTTTTGGAGTAAAGGTCTTCTCACCAATAGACTGCGAGAGGCTGGGCTGATTAATAAGTTTGATAGATACACAGCAGAGGAGACAACAGCTACAGTAGCATGGGACTCCAGGAAAGAGCAAAGATCATGTCAATGACCCCCTTATGATTGCAGCTGGAGTCAGGCAGCAGGATTTCCTTAGACAACGTTGCTGCATCTGGATCACTCTCCAAGGGAAATGAAAAGCAACACTTCTGCAAGATATCCTGCCAGATATGCCAAAGCTACAAAAGCATGCAAGAGGCAATGATGATATGAATTGAACTGCCATTAAAAATAAAGGAGAGGTTAATGCACTCTAGCACAAGTTACCTCCGTTTCAGGTGACCATCACACCTTGGCAAGGAAAAAACACAAGCATCACATCAGTGATCACTAGAAATCAGTTACAATCAGACCATGGGTAGATAAGGAACACGAGCAATGGCATGAAAAAAGCAGCTGCATGAACTCAACAAGGTAAAGGAGACCTTAAAAAGAGTGAACAAGCAAAGTGTTATTCAGACATTTTTGAACAGAAAATCAGTCTGCAGAAATGCAAACTAGTACCTCTAGAACTTGTTTCCAGAAATGGTTTACATAACAACATAATCCACAATCAGCTCTGTATGAAACATTTGCTGTGCTGATAAGGTTTTTAATGTCTGTCTTTCCCAAATTCAACTAATATTTTTCTAAAACCCTAGCAAAGTATCACTTGATAGCAATGGATAAGGAATTAGGAGGTCTGAGCTTATTTATGATCATTTCCCTCCTGTATATTTGGTAGATTTTTGCATCCATGACCATGAAAAATTGATGGAAGCTGAGTATTCCATAGATTATATACCTTTATACACAAGACAGCCACAAAAAAGTCTAACTTTAGGATCTTGTGTGCATCTAATAAACATGCTGTCATTTATCAAAGGTACAAAAATTCCTGTTATGGGTTACCACAGAATATGAAGGCTTTGTATTAAGAATACCTCCTTGAGCTAGCACAATATAAAACTTCCTGGCAGTTCTGGTTATACAAATATTTAATTTTTTTTTTAATTTAGAAAATTAATTTCATTTTTTCTTTAAATTAAATAGAAGTGGAGACTTTAGACAGAATTCATAGAAAGCATCCATGATATTGCAAGTCATGAAGTAATCTATTAGTTCCAAAGTAATCTATTAGTTCCAAAGTTCCAAAGTTCCAATCACCCACCAGGTATTTCTTATGCATACAACAAACAACCATAGTGTTTCTATAATTTTAAGTCATTTCCTCACTAGAACAAGAGAAAAAAAGGGATATGAAAACCTACTTATTTTGATGAAACAAATACTCATGATTATATAATTCCAACTACTTATTCCTCATACTCAACAAAAAGAATAGGTTTAATATTTCCTACCCCTTCACTCTGTGCATCTTCAAGCACGGCTGGAATGTTAACTTATTCTGTATCTTCCAAATTTTGGCTATCGAATGATTTGGAAAAAAACTACATATTCAGCACCAGGACTACACAAAAAATGGAAAACAATCCACACACAGAGATTCAGAACTCTTTAGTTCAAGCTCCTAAAAGATCATCTTCTATACCAGTGTAACCAGGCACTGGTCCCTGGCAATGAGGATAAGATGCTCTCTGCCCCCATCTCTGTCCTGATCTTTGAGGCAAACAAAAGGTCCAGGAAAGCTGTGCATCCTAAAAATCCCAGGAATCCCTCCAGCACCCAGGGAATACAGCATAAGGATGTTACCATTTAGCTGCTGTGGTTAGAGCATGGAGGACAAATCAAGAAAATAAAAGCATCTTCCTCCAACAGTTAGCTGAAATGTAAGAAAAAGGGAATTGCAGAACACTTATTTGCCAAAAAGGACAGGACCCTTGGCTCCTAGGCTAGAAGTTTCCTTTTGGGACAGTCAGTCTCCAGGCATGAGGCCTCACCCAATAGTCCACAAGCCTAGAAAGGCATCAGGTAAACGGCCAGCTGCAAAAACACACCCCAGTGTGCACCAGGATGGCTCACAGCACCCACACATTTCTGCTAACACCAGCATCAGAAAGGTCACCAAGCAGGTAAGATAATGGAAGCTTATTATTTAGCTCACTTTTTGCTCAACTCTGAGAAAGAAACCAAACTGGTGAAATGCAAATACTTTGCCATCAGAAAGACAGGGTCTTCAAATGAGAGAATAATTCATGGACAACCACAGTGGGTTTTTTTCAGGTAAGGTTATGAAAGTGCTTATTAGCAGGTGTAACAAACAGAACAGATTAGGTTTGGGGTTGTTGTTGGATTATTTGGGGGTTATTTTTTAATTTTTCCTCTTCGCAGATTCAGCTCATGGTAAAATTTTCCTTTACTGATTTATAGAAATCCCCCTGAACTGTTCATCTGGCATCAGACTCACAGTCTGGGAAGATCTATTTAAAAGCATTTTTTAAAGTTTAAGTAACTGCATGAGATGTTAGAACTCAGCTAAAGGCTTTAATTTTCAATCTTTTTATAATCTACATTTTTCTTTTGCCAAGTTTAAGATGTCAAAAAGAAAAGCAGAACTAATATTCAGTATCTATAATTAACTTCTTAGACACAAATTGAATGTGATGATATCAACGTCCTGAAACCTAGTATTCAAATGATCCCTCACTTGATTATAAATTTACCATTGCCTGAATGAGAGAAAACTCTTGTGAAAGAGTTACCTTTATCTGCCCTAATTAGATGGCAAAAGATAAACACTCTTCAGAAGTATTTATTTTCCCACATTAAAAAAAAACCCAAAGAACTTCAAACTCTTAACTTTTACAAGTAAGAATCTTTTGCCATGACCCAAAGAAGTGACAGTGAACCAAGCCAACACGCTGCAGAAGTCAGGGCTTTTTAGGGGTTTCTCCCCACACACAGATCTCTCTGGCAGAAAAAGTCAGCAGTGCCTGCTGTTATGCTTTAGACACTGGCTTTATCCTTGTTCATGAAAAATTTCCCATTGAGACTGAAGGGAACTTTTTCTCTTGCAAAATGGAAATTTATTCTGTCCCAAACCAAATCACATGAACTTGGTTAGATATGAGAAGGCAGGAGAGCTATTTTCTACTATGTACGGAGTAGAAAATGGTCAAAGTTCTGCTGGAACAGTTATTGATCATTCCTGGTTGTACTTACTTCCACTGAAACTAGAAATCTGAAGAGAAAAACTGTCAAATGCCACTGCACCATGAGGATTTTGCCCTCCATTAGTTACAGGACAGTGTACAACCTGCTTACTCCTCAAATACGATTTTTTTCTTTTTCGAGTCAGTACAGAAATCAGCAGATTACTTGATTTCCACTCCACCTTTACACACAACCTGTACACCACCTGCTTCTCTGAAAGGGGCAGATTCTGCTGCAAGTCAGAAGCTCTGTGGTCTTTTCACTTACTGATCTGGTATTTGATCTGGTGGTGTTCACATTTATTAAAAATATTTTTAAAGACCTGTGCTCTACCACCAAAAACCTGCTGCCCCTCCACCCAGCACAACCACCTCCTGCCTTGTGGAACCCTGGGGTCAGCTCCAAGCAGCTTTGCATCAGCAGCCTGGCATGGCCAGGAACAGATTTTTCAAGTTTGCTATCACCCCAGCACAGGAAAGTTCCTATGACCAAACAGACCTGATGAGTTCACTCCTTAATCTCAGGGTCAGAAGGTCTCCCCTGCATTTGTGTTGCTCCCATCAGCTACTAAAACAGCTGGTCTCACTGCATCAAAAATGCAAGCAAAACACAGTGTTGTACCTTCTGTGCCAAGCAGAAAGTGTCTTATAAGTTACAAGCAGGAGGCAATGCTTTTAATCCCACAAAGCTCAGAAGATAATACCACGCAGAAGAACTGGGAAAAATGCAGGGCATTCAATGTAATCCAAGGATACTGGAGGCTACAAAACTCTAACACCCCTTACACACTGCAGTCTCAATGACCCATTCCTTGCCTCACCTGTGAGGTTGCATTAAGTCACTGTCTAAACAGGGGAGAAATTAACAGCCACTCCACAATGGAAACATGAACAAGGGAACACAGTGGTGGCCACAAAACAAGTTGGTTATGGGAAATTAGTTGGAGCTGTTGACATGCACAAGGTCAAAAAATCAAGTATTCCTACTGCAAGAGCAAAAGTTGTTCTGTCTTTGCTCTGGAGACAGTAACTTTCCAAAAGGATGGAGGAAGTGATTGCCTGCAGACTTTAAACAGGAAGGCACAAAGGGCAATTGCAAGCACATCAATGCCTCATACATCCCAGGGAAGCTGCAAGACCAGTCTTTGACAAGCTGAAACAAAGCATTGCATAGCTTATATCTATTTTGGAAACAAACCCACACTTCCATGTTGAAGCAGGTTAACATATTTCATTATTAGGTGAGGACACTGTTTTGAGAGTTCTCCTATTTGTTTTACAAAGGCAGAAGTTACTTTTAGAACATATTACCACACAAAACAATCACCAATATGTGTATTTCTATAGGGTCCAGAGGCACTGCCAGTCATTGGCTTAGACGGGAAGCTGTCATGTAGTGGTGGAAGTCGTGGACACTTGTCTCTAACATTTGTTAGGAACACCTGATTTTTTTTGTTCTTCTTCTCAGTTGCTGAGCTGGCAAAAGTGTATGTACTCTTCTGATACACTTCATATCCTTCCACCCTCCTTCTAGATCCCACAATGAATTTCACAGCCAGTGACCTCAGATATCTGAAGGTTGGTTTTAGTGTGCATACTACATATCTAAAAAGGCATAGCTAAAAAGTTCATATCTTTTATACAGCCATCTGCATATGCTAAAGGTGTTCAGAGTCAACCACAATTCACAAGAAAATGCACACTTGGGGGAGGCCCAATCACTGATCTATCATGAATCCCCTCTGCACGCTCCCACTTCAGTTCCAGACACAAAGTTTTCAAGTATTCCCTCTGTTACGTTGTTTCTTCTACTACACGTTTGAAAAAAATGGGATGTCACCAGGAGCAGATTACATCCCGGATATGAAACCCAAATCTGCTATGGATCACACATATGCTAATTACTGAACATTAGCAAGAGGCTGAAATGAAATGGCAACAAGCAAGTCTATAAGGTTGCAGTCACTAAAGTACTCAAGTTGCCCCAGCTTGTGACAGCAACCTAAACCAGCAACTATTAGGGCTGCAATAACCAATACCCACAAATCAAAATCAGGGATAATGAGCTGATCCCATGCTGCCTGCAAGAATGCTGCATGTCCACATGAGTCCTGTATCCAAAAAGAAGAAACAAAAGACAACCATTCCTGTAATCAGGATGTAATACTCATCATTTGACTGTAAGCTTGCATGGATGTTCCTGTAAATTTCTATAGATTTGGACAGAAAAGCAGAGGTACCACAAAACAGCATACCAAGAAAAGGAAACAAGTGCTGAGAAGGTAGGATGTAAGATTTGCCCAGACCAGAACTTTGTTGTATCTCCACAACAACACCAGCACACCCTAGCAGGCAGCAGATTGATAACCACACCCAAAAGGGCAACAGCTGCTATAGGCAATAGGAAAGGCTACAGGTTTAATTATAAATCCAGAGCAACAAAGGGCTGAGCAACACCTTCCTGGAAGCCACTAGCATATCATTATAACCCCTCCACTTCAAAGTACGTAGTTGAGGTTGGCCTCCTAGCTGCTGCTCACACTGGGTAACGATGAGTTCAGTAAAAGAACTATGTGAGCAAATAAATGAAATTGTTGCATGAACAGCTATCTACTACTCACATAACAACAGCTTGATTTTATTACTAAGAGCAACAAAAAAACCTCCCAGCACCCAATAAAAGGTGTTGATTTGGATTCATTTCTTACACATGCATTCAATCCCCTATTAGGTTTTATAACAAAGCAGCTGTTTGCAAGGATAGTTTTAATCTGTCTTCCCTTTCCCCTGTAAGTTAATGGTGGGCTACAGTCTTCAGAGTGATTTCCTGTTTGCATTATATTCTAAAAATCCTGCTCATTTGCTTCACTGAAAGGCATGTGCTTGGAAGTGGTTTTGATGGCTTTTAATCACATTCCCCCTTTTTCATTGCCACAACACTCAATGTCTGAAAATAAGGGAGCTATTTCAAGTTACATTCCCTTCCCTCCCTGCCCACATGTACTTGGCTACCAGTTTGGGACATGGGATCAGAGGGAGCTTCAGGCTTTAGAATAACATCAAATTAACAGACCTTCACCTCTCTTCCCCCTGCTCAGCAGATTTGGCTCTGTTGGTGTTCACCTACATCTTAGAGACCTCCTACCTATTCTTCATGTCCTCATTGCAGGTTTTGAAAGCCTCAGCCCAGCTGCCAGTACCCAAATGCCCGCAGCATGCAGCTCCTGGAGTGAGAGCAGTGGCTGCAGGATGAAATGGCACTGTGCAACTGCAGATTGTGTTGGTGTCTCTTGAACTCCCCTAAGATTGTGACATTTCCGCGTGCTTGATACAACAGCTTCACTGCTTGCCTCAGTTGTACATCTCCCTTTTTCTGGAGGAGATTCTGCAGCTGAGCTAATTTTCTTCCTTTATACCCCTCCTCCAAGAAACTCAAGATTTCCCTGTAGCAGTGGATGAAAGCAAGTAGGATCAGCAAGAAGGGGAACAGATGGGGTCTTGGATGGTCAAGCTCAAGGCTACAACCAAAACAATGGCTGGGGGGGAGCACAGAGGCGATCCAGCAGTGTACTTGTACAAGCAGCTATGAAGTAAGTTTGTGTCAGGAGCAGCCCCACAAAAGACTTGCTCATTGGATAGATAGCCCAAGAGTCAGCTTCTACTTGGCTAGCAAACGAGACAAAAATCCCACAGGTCTAAGCACCACTGTGAGCAGAGATGTGCTGACTACCATTGCATTACAGCATCAACAGGAACTAGCCAGGCCCTTGGAAATAATCACATTTTGTTTCTCTCCCTCTGCAAAAGAGTCAGTTGCATAAAGTTAGGTCAACATGTGGTACGCATATGATTCAAATGTAACATTTCCTGGCAACCAGCAGCATGCCCAGAGGAGGATCTGCACTACTGATAATGTCGACTTTTGCCACGGCCATCATAAAAAAGAAAAGTCTACTAATCTCTTGAGATATAAGAAGCAAGCCCTATTCCACTCATTAGCTTTCCACTGGTTTTACTGCAGGGTTTTTTTGGTTGGTTGGGAGGGGGGTGTTGTTTTTTAAAGAAGCAAAGCCTAACACGTACACAGAGGTGTCTGACAGCAACTACATTCAGAAAGTGAAATGATGTAAAATGAATAATGCACAGGTTTAATTTCTCAATTCCAAATCAATAAAAACTTCCAAGAATGGCCAAAGATAGTCAAAGAATGGGAAACCACTTCCAAAAACAGCTAAGCAAGTTCTACCTCCTCAGCACGAAAAAGAAAGAGCTGAGGAATAGAGGTCATTAAAACAATAAGGAAAACAGAGAGGGAGAAAAGGTTAACAGACCTATTTCTATTCACTGTTCCTTCCAATACAGGAGCTGGGAGATAGGTGGAAGTTCAAAGCATGTGAAATGGGACAGCTCTTCCTTCAACATGCCCTAAGACCACGCCACTTCACAGCAGTGTATTGTGGATGACAGGAGTCTGCATGGTTCAATAACATGCTTACCAGAAACTCCAGACTGATTTCTCAAATACAACTCACTGGTTTTAGGTCAGTAGGTTTCAGGGCTGCAAAATGCCAAAAGCCAGTAGACTGCTCTGGTGAACTATCACTATATCCTTGCCCTTATTCCTGTGTCCCTCCCAAGGCACAGCAAAGGTGGGTTACATGACTGAACCTTAACCTCTCCTCTGACCCAGTGTTGCTGATTTCATGCTCTTTATGCACAACCTGAGTAGAGTGGATTAAGAAACATTAAGGCCACTTGAAGTTAACATTTTTCTGTTCCTTTGGTTCCTGTGAACAAGAGCTCAAAGTTTCTCGCACTACTGCCTGAGGAACAACTTTTTTATACATTTCCTTCAATTCTTTTTCAAATTATAGAATAGGTAAGTCTGAAGCAATGTTCCCTGCTAGTGGCCTCCTCTTTCAAGGCAGGTAACTGAAATTAGTTCACAATTTCCATAAGAGCAGGACAGGAGTGACTATTTTCTTAATCACACCAATTTACAACATTTGAAGGGCATTTTTGTTTATAAAAGCATGTAGCTTTACCATCAGCTTCATACACATCAACAGAAAAGCTATGGATGTCTAATTTCTTCAGCAGTTTTTGGGCTGCACTCTCAGCATCTAAAACCAGCACTTCAGCAGAAGACTCAACACCAGTAAGAACTATTAGTTCCTTATTTGACAGAGAGAAACCTAAGTGAGTAAGATTTGGATATCAGGCAGCATGAATAATTAATTAGGGGACATTGAATTTCCATGAGAAAGACAAAAACTATGTCAATAGCTTTGACAGGGATAAATGCGTCTTTCTTCTTTTAAAAGTATATTACTTTGTGGACCAAAAACATACTTTGGGACATTTGCTATGAGGTCGCAAACTTCAGAACCTACAATTTCACCAAGTCCCTGGGTAATTTGGGGGTTATGTTGTTGGAGTACCAGTGGTAAACAAGCTCATGCAATAATGTCAGAGATGAAGCTCTTCCCAGCAGTGTGGTGGTGCTACTCACTTGTTTCCTGGGCTGTCTCACTTAAGGGTGGTTTAAGCAATGGCTTAATTTATCATTGCCTTTAAGACAATTTATCCAGCAATGGCATACAACCTCCAAGATCTATCTGCAGAGATGCAATACCCTTTCCAGGCAGGTTTCCCTGCTATATATACAGGTGACAGACTTGCAGAAGTTCCCCATCCAGCCTAAGTTCCAGTAATGACGCTATACTGAATAAAATTTGGGCTAAGACAATGGTACCCTACTTGGTCACTTTCTACATGGAGGGCAGAAAAAAGTGTTTGTGACCTACCAGCAAAGAAGGTCAAAAACAATCTGCATTAACAGGAACATAGGCAATGGATGGAGGAAAGTTAATGAATACTGAGCAAAAGGGGATAACCAATCACATGCAAATACTTCATCCAGTTTTGGGACTCCAGTACAAGACACCCGTTGAGAACCTGGAATTAATTCAGTGAACTGCCACCAAGATGACTGGAGAATGGAAGACCTTTACAGTGCAGAAAAACTAAGGAAAATGGGCATGTGGAGCCCAAAAGTGGACAGTTTTTAGGGGAACATAGCAGCAGCCTGCCCCAGAAGTCACTGAGTAGACAGACCCAAGCTCTTCACAGAGATGGAGGGTGGGAGATCAGGAGACACCAGGCTCAAGCTGACACAACAGGTGTCCTCATCAGGTATAAGGAAAAAATATTCTCACCACCAGAATAATTAATCCTTAGAACTCATCACCCAGAAAGGTTGCATGAATTGCATTTCTAGAAATCTCCTAGATGGGAGAAAACCTTAAGAAATGTGGCTTGAATTCAGTAAAGAGTGTTGATTTGAGCAGAAAGTTAGGCTCTAGACTTCCTGAGACCCCTTCCAACCTGAATGGTTTCGTAGTTCTCAGAACAAACATGCCACAGTGCTGGATAAAGTGGCTGTATCATGATTAAAGTAACTCCTTAAGTAGAAATTATAGCTAAAGAATGCAACACCTTGACAACTGAGTCCTCGAACAAAGGTCTTCATCAACACCTTTCTAGAACTGCAAATAAAAAGCAAGGATTGGTGGCTGGTTTCCCAAAAAGTTTTGAACCAAGAAAATTTTGCATGTCTGTTAAGATTTCTCAGAGTTTTGGAGTCACTGTAAGTGACAGGATAAACAAGTAACTATTATTCTAGGCTCGTGAGCAACACATTTTTTTAACAGTGCCAAGCAATCCTCTAGTGACAACGCCAAAATTCTTGCACACTAACAGCTGTTTCAGGTACTAGAACACTTCTGAAAAGTTAAGAGATTACAGGATGTGATTTCCTTAATCACGGAAGACTAAAATCCAGTAATGAAAACAGACTTTTTCTCATCTCAGTCACAGGACAACAGAGCAAATTTGGATGAGGGGAAGAGTTTTTGGCCAAACAATTTCACTGAAACATTTCTTTCTTCTTCTATACCCTTCACTTGGCTATTTCTACCATTGAATTCTGAAAGGGAAGCAAGACACAGGGCTATAAATCCAGTCTCGAAAGACAAATATTATGCACATGTTAGCTGGAATGGCCACATTCAACACTTAAAACTCACCAGTTTGCTGTGTTTTGACCATTAGAGCCCATCACAGCCAAAACCAGCTTACACTCTAACACAGATATGTAGACAACTCACTGAATCACAAAGCTGTGTAGCTCAGACAAGGCAACAGATTAAAATTTTCAGGTACATGTGGAAGCTTTTCTCCACTCCTTGTTCCCTCCACAGCATCTCACAAATCCAGCCCCGAAGTCACTCCAACTTACTGCTCAGCTTGCTTAAGATCACAGTCAAAAAGCTGAGACACCTCACAGCACAGTTTAAAACTTGCTCAGCAGAATCTCTTGCTTCTGGCATAAGAGTTCTGTGGCTGTCTGAACATCCACCCAATACGACACTTCCTGCAGCACAGCCCAAAATCTTCTACTTCCTCTTCTTTTGGCTTTATTACCTGGGCCACCTGGAGTGAGAAGGGCAACTTTCACACCTCTCAACTAGGTCAGTCAACCAGCTCTGATCCCGTGAGTCTTTTGATTTCTCTGAGGCAGGGTTTTAACACTATGTCTAGTTCCTCTGGCTGGAAGACCACCTTCTGTATCTTCTAGGTGCTTAGTGCAACAGAGCCCTGCCCTCACCTCTAATTTCTCTACTCATTACAAGATTCCTAGAGAAACCTTTGTGTTAACTAATGCAATGTGGCTTTTCTAAGCCTACAACCATAACAGAAGAACAACAACATATCGTCATTAGAGACTTCTAGAATATAAAGTCTTACAGAGGGGCAGATGCTTGATAAAAGTATCCCTATCAACTGTTTTTACTATGACTCTGATTGAAATGAGAAAATGCTGTAGCCCAAATCCCAAAGAAAATTAACTTTCTTCATTGGATTTTTCCCCTTGCTTATAACAATTGTATGACAATTATCAGCAGTGCTGTAACCAACACATTTGTATGAATAAATCAGAATAAGTGACAAACATGCTTATTGCATATTTATGCAAGGACCTCCAGTCCCACGTTGTATTTTAAGCACCTGCAAGTGGTGTTGATTACTTCACACATAGCTGTAAACATCACCCCCTACAACTAAGCCAGGCAATTAAAATCCCAGCATAAGCCAGTATGTCATCTGAAGTGCAAAACTGGGTGGTCTGCCATGGTCACTTTTATATATCAGATTGCCTCACCTGCAGCTAAGCCCAGCCAGATAATGGGAAATATATGCAGATAAGGAAAAACAGTTAATTCAGAGTGTGTGTCCCAAGTCAGATAACAAAGCAAAGACAATGATCCTCTCTTCTTTTTGTCAAAAGAGGACAAAAGGCAGTCCCCTATGCTCCCTTTGATATAGATCCAAGCCCAGGAGGAAGCAGCGCCTTCCTGAGGTTCTGCATCACCCCAGAAGCTACTCTGCCCTCTATCCTGTAGTCAGGAATCAAATGGAACCTGTGATGAAAATTCAAATTTTGTTTGATGTACGTAACTCCTGACAAATCTCTGCCGTTTCTCATTATAACAGAATTAATCAGGGGAAGGAAGGGAAGCTCCCTTGCAAAGGCTTTTGACACCCTACAACAAATTCACAAGGCAAACACTGACAACAGTACAACAGCAGGTGAGAAGCTGACCTTGGGATCCCTGTCAGGTAACAGTCATTATTATACTGCCAAACTAAAGGGCTCAGTTTCACAGGGTTTGCAGGGACTACACCATCTAGTGTTGTATCAGGTTTCTGTTCACTCAATTTGAAGATGGTGCAAAGCTGAAATGGAGTGACAATATACCTGGGGACAAGAGCTCAAAGCAATCCTAAACTACAGAAATTCATCTGAAGAAGCCTCATGGGACATTCCCAGGTAAGAGACTTCACAACAATCCATAGCCTAGAAATAAGAGTCTTGAGAAGAGATTGAAAGAACTTAAACTTCCTCCTTAACCCTCTCAAAGCATCATAGGTCTTCCAATATGTAAAAGACTGCTGCAGAGAGCAGAATAACCTGTTCTCCATTCACCTACTGAGTAGGACAAGTAGTAATTGACAAGAAATACAGCTTAGTGCCTGATGTACCCCACTGTTTTCTGTTTCCTTCTCGAAGAACCCTACTAAAGAGTCCCAGACCTAGCAGCAGATTTGTGCATACCTAGCATTCTGCTAGCATTTTTATAGCTAAACATTATTTTTATAGCACTACATTAAGTTAGGATTCTTGGAGGAAGCTTGAGGTGAGAGACCATATTTTGATATATTTTATGCATCTGTTGAGTCACCTTACTTCTAGAATTCTTTTCGTTGTACTTGCAGCTCATTCCTGCATCTTCTCTTTACGTCTTGGTTTTATGAGAAATAGCTACTTTATATAATTGTATCTTATTCTTCATTGTTACACTTTCAATGGTTTTCTTTTCACAAAACCCACAAGATCCTCACCTGTCCTCTTAATATCCTTGGTATCCTGAGATAGGCTGCATCTTAAGCAGGTGCCATTCATCAAGATTAGTTTTTACACTGCATCTCTGAAGAACAAATAATCCACCCCACAGAGCTTAGCTGCTTTATTCAAAGCAGCAATACAAGCTCCTGCAGATCCTCAGGACAGTTACTCTGTGCACTACAAGACTTACAAACATTTGCCCAGTAATAATCAGTCTCTATTCTTTTAATGATACTGAAAAGCTGTCTTACAAAATGTGCAGATAAGTTTGAGCCATCTCCACCTTCCTTGCACTGTCAGAAATCCCAGTGTGGAACCCACACTCACTTTGCAGCTCTAGAAATCCTTTTCCATTCCTACTTCTGCTTGGGGAATCTGAAACATTGGAGGTCTCAACACAGCTATGAGACTTCATTTTTCATTTCCATGAAAAAGAGAGGAAAAGCAAACCCTGTTTAGTAACATCTTTTAGCCTTCAGAAGAGCTAAATCAGACCTATCTTCCCACACATTTCTGTCCCCAAAAGCAACCTGCAAGTCTCACAGCAAAGCTAGGAATACACATTCACAACATTTTTCTTGCTTTCTTTGCTCACTCAACAGGTTCACACTTCACGGGCTCAGCTTTTAGTCTACCTTTTTTGTTACCAAGTTCATCAACACTATCTGTTTATCTGCTCCATCCAAACCGATAAGGAAATAAGCCCACAGAAGATAAGTGGGAACTCTTCAACAGCTACCTTCCTGCTGAGCCAGCAAGTGCCATTTCTGGCACCATCTGTGTCCTGAAAGTCTGTTCTCTAGTGTTTTATTCACTAAACATGAAAAAAATATTTGGAAAGAAAAATCTCTTGAAGCATCTTCTACACCCATAGAAATTAGTTTTAAAAGAAAGAGAAATAAAAGGGGTTGACATTGCACAGTTCTTTCTCAGAACTTTACTCAAATCCCTGTTGTGTTACACCAGAAACCAACTCTAGGTATTTCAGTTTTAAATCACCATACCTAGATCTCCTCCCAGAGGGCTTATAATTTTGTCTTGCAAATACACCTCCAGTGCTGAATACACACAGGCTAAGAGAGAGGGTACTTGCCATTACAAATTAGGAGTCAAATCAGTGTGCCACATACTGCAGTTCAGGAAAGAGTAAGAAGAGATCTATTTACTTTTCTGCAGTGACCACAGAGCCAGGGTACTTGTTCCCAATGAGTAAGAGCTGAGACTGGTACATGTAGAGAATGGAAAACAAGGGTGCTCCAAATCCTTCACTACTCATGATTCTTAGCATCAGTCTGGGCTTTGTATTTCAAGAGTGAGGACAGAAAAGGGGAAGAGCACTACCACTACATACTACACTACTACTACCCACATACTGCCACTAAAAATGATGCATTGAGGGTTTGCTTCACAAAACAGACTTTGTAACAAGATAAAGTGATCTATCTGAACAATAAAATCTGATCACGCATGAGTTCTCCAAATTACAAACTATGGATACAATAACCTCTATAGGCCAGTTTTGTGTAAGCAGCAGAAAAGGAAGATCATGCATGCAGAAGCCATGAGGCTTCTATGGAACTGCTCACTGATCCAGAATGCTCAGACATGTTCCAGAGAGGGTAGGGGCAAGATACAAGCAAACTCATGGGTGAGTAGAAAACATGATACTGGCTAATCCTCTACCAGTCCAGACTCCAGCTGCAGTCTGAGGCAACTGCTACATTTTCTTAGCTCATACAGAGATGCTGTCTTCCCTCCACCTCCAGTTTCTCCTAACTGGGCAAAGAGCACAAGACTACCCAACCCACACGTACAGAAACCAGCAGAACCTTGCCAAAAATCTTGTGAAGTTCAAATTAATTACCAGACAAGTTTTGTACAAACTTAACCTTGAATGCCTTGGAATAAATTAGAATTTTATCTTTTACAGCTGCACTTTTCAAGTGAGCTCTTCAGGATAGCAACCTTAGGGTTTTGTTTCAAAGTAGTAACTCAGCAGATTATAGCAGTTCATTATCTGCCTTTTTCTCCACCACTTAACTCTGAATATGGTCTAAAAGGGTTATCTTACCTTTTTGCTTATACCATGATGGTCTGATAGGTGCACAGTGAGGTCTTACAGAACAAAAAACACAGAAAAAACAACTACAAGCCCAATTGCTGGCTTTAAGAGTCAGTATTTTAATCAATATCAACCTACATGAAGGAGAACACTAGTTGGAATATTTTTGTCAAAAGGGGCAACCAGAAAAGCAAATAGTCAATCTGAATTTCTGTACTTGATTCCTGAAAAGTCTTGCTAATAAATGCCTGTTACCCTGTGGCCACCTGTACCCACTGTTTCCCAATCTATACAGAATGGCTGTGGGCCAGTGTTTTACCACGAGTTTTCAGGACACTCAGTGACATCCAAGGGGAAGTCAAGATTTCCTTGTGACTAAAGTTCAATGTTTTCTTTCTTCTATGAAAGGCACTAGATTTTACTAAATAGACATTACCATCTCTTACAAAGGTAAGAGGGTACACCAGTGGAACAGTTTCTAGGTTTTCACCAGAAATCAATTTACTCCAGCATTCCACCCATCTCAAAAGCCAGCTTCTACCCACATGGAGAACAAGGGACCTGCATCAACAGCAGGGCGCCTTCCTCAGGTGATGGATCTCAAAACATTCGCAATTCAAACTAGCCCTCAATATTGCCTGAATTTTTTCTGGTTTTGGAAACCAAGAGGCAAAACTCATCTGTGGTGCTCAGAAGTGGGAGCTGCTACCAAACTCTGCTGCAGATGAGCTGTATTTGAGAACACTGTGGAACACTCCTTATCAGAGGGCCCTCTGGGAGTTTTGTTGTAAGCCAAGGGCCATCTCTGTGCACAGAGATGCTCACTGGGTCCCGGTCCCCCTGGTCCAAGGCATACAGGTGCCACTGTGTGACAGCCTGGCAACAAGAACAGCTGTGAAGAACTAGAGCAAGCACACTGGCTCCTGGGGGCACTCCCACAGGCTTTATAAAGAGCTTGTTTTTATAAAGAAAAAAAATTAAGCAAGACCCTTTCTACAGCTTTTGCAAATAATGGCACTCTAACTTTCCTAATAGGGACTATACCAGGAAAAAACAGTTCACAAGAACATTAATCTGCTGTTCTTTTCACATATCCCATGTCAAAGTAAAAGGAAAGGTGTTGCAGAGTACAAAGTGTGGTTTGTATTTCAAAATGGAACATATATGAGGGCTGGTCGACTAACTAACCTAGAGACATCTTTCGTCAGTTGTTCTGGTCTGGTTTTAAAGATCTCACACCTATTAGAAGTCAGTCTTGATTCTAGCAATTAACAAAGGGGTGATGAGGCAAGCAAATTGGCACAGAGGGACTATAAGACACAATCTAAGTAAAATCACTCCAGCTGCTACACGTGCACACTCACATGCCATCCACTCAGAAAATATTCTGCAAGAGCATTGCTTCAATATAAATACCTCCCTAAACATACACAGTTCTACTCTCCTCGCTAAGAAAGACTTGTTTTAAGGGAGGGACAATCAAAAAACCTTCTTACAGAGTTCAAAGGAAATTTTTTCAAGGATTTTAACACCAAAAAAAGATATCAGAACCAAAGGTAAACTCACATAAGACAATTCCCTGATGAATTTAATCACCAGTTGCTATACTTTATCAGCAGTGTTTTAAGGACATACAAAGCTTACCTGCTTAAGTGCAGAGGTGCCAGACCACCAGCACTTACAAAAAAAAACTTTAGGAAATTAGTGGACAAGCTGCACTTGGGTAGGCAACCCTGATGTTGCAAGAGAATGCAGAAAAAGTATTGTAGAAATTTTAGGGTCTATAAATTAGTAACTTGAGGACATATAGGCAAAGCTGAGATTATTTTAATAGGGACAATTTTAACTCTTCCTTGGGAACTTTAGGAAGATAAAGTGTTTTTAAAAAGATGGGAGGGGAAAATATCTGTCTGAGATCAGACATCACCACAAAAATTGCAATGATGGAGAAAAAGGATTATTTAAAAGTCAGAAAGCAGATGAGAAACAGGGCAGATATCTGTAATACTGCTGTAATACACAAGCAGTATTAGCTACATGTGTAAGGAGTCATGAGAAGTTAAAAGCATTTCAAAGTACTCTGCTTAACAGCATTTCTGTTAAAACATCTGCTTATTCACATCCCTGAGTTGTATTCCTCTGCCCTGATACTTACTATTCCTACACAAAATCCTCAGAGGAATTTTGTACCAAAAAATAAGTTAAGCTTCAAATTAGTCCGCCTCAACCCTTTCTATTACTATGCTTCCCAGAAACTTGACATAAAAAAGCAATTATGAAATTGAAATAAGAGATATCAAGTGGATACAGTTATGCTGAAGGGTGTGCAAGGCTTGGGAAGTGCAGAGGAGAAGCTCACATGGGCAGCAGGCACCAGAAAGGTGGGCTGGAGCAAGGAGAGGTGGTGTGAAACCTTACAGAGACCCTGTGGTTAACAGCCTTGATTCAACACACCAATGCCTCCATTTTCCTTCAAAGCTGGGAGGCAATCAGGCAGTGCAAACAAAGAAGTAGCTGCAGATGGGAAGTCAGATGAAGGCGACAGACCAAACCTGCTGGAGAACAATGCTACTGGAGCTTGACCCCCAAACCCACCGCCCTCTAGACTCCCTCAGGCAAGAGGATGACTTACCACTAATGAAAAAACATTTTGAACATATATAAGGCAGAAAAACAGTAAAGAAAACAGATCTATCTGTTCTCACAGTTGGCCATCTACTGCAAAAAATTAGAACACTATTTGTGGAGTATAAACAGCAAGTATGTGTTGTACTGGTGAGAGCAAATAACCAGAATACTGTGAACAAACAATTTACCATAATGCCACAAATACAGAGGAGCAAGGAAAACAAAGAAGAGCCCCCCAAAAATCCCACACCCACACCAAAAAAAGGACCAGAATTAAATTTCTGCTTCTGTAAAGGTTTATGACTAAGTATTTAAATAAGAACTTTATTAAGTTTGCTGAACTTATACACCAAACACCAGCAAGGTCCAAAATGATTGAGCTTTCAGTCAAAGAGAGTGACTGCATCAGGAAGTCAGTATTCACCAAGGAATCCATTTCAACATTTTTTATGGTTAACTTGGAAAACAGAAATGAAGGCAGTTATCTGAATTGCTTAGAAGGCTCTATTGTTCCCTCTTCCAAAGGATTTTTCCCCAGAACAGAATGGGTGGTGTGTGCAAAGCAAGTGAAAGGTGGGGGAAGGGGAAAAGTCCTGTGGATAAAGAGAGAAACAGAAACGTAGTTTTAAGGCAAAGATACAATTTTTTTAAAGTAACTTCCTACCTCCCACTGCAAGTGAGGCGGGATATTCCTGATCTGAAGCTTCCGACTCCTGCAGATAAATTAAAGAAAATAGTTTTTAAAAAAACAGAGAAAACATTATTGCAAGATAGACTATACATAGCAGTGTCATACATTTAAGCATCTGTCATACTAAAAGGGGCAAAACCAAATACAGAATTCAAAAAACCCAACAGATCGCCGAGAGGGGAATGTCAGGTCAAAACCATTTCAAGTCCAAAGAACTGTTACAGAAATACTTGTTACACATTTGACAGCTGTTACGTTTCATGAAGCCTCCACTTTTCTTGAAGAGTATTTCTATTTTAGCTTTAAGGCCTTCAGTATTTAATTCTCTGTTATGAACGGCTATGATAATCCCATGTATTTGTACTGGGTTCCCTTTCACACATCTTAAGAGTTTTTCATTGTTATTTTGGTTTTTTTTTTTTTTTAATTCACCAAGATGAGACGTCAGGATGTTACATTCCTTCAAGGTAAGGAATATAAATTTTAATAAACACATTTGTTTTAATCTAAGCTTTTCATTAATCTAATGACTATTTTCAAATATTTACATGACTAACATTCTTCATTCCTTACTGAGAGGAGAGGGCAAGAATCAGTAAATTCATTGTATTTTCACCCCAAATTTACATCAGTTTTTCACTTATCTAGTAAACAAAACATTCACTTTGAAGTGCTACTGCAAAGCCTGGCAGTGTGCTGGCTGCCTTCACAGCCAAGTCCTTTGTCTCCTCCCTTCCCCCAAAGTGAGAGAACAAATAAATGCCAGAGATGCCACAAACCCCTTGGGATTTACAAGAATGTGTAGATTAACAGAGTTTCGGCTAGGTTCAGGTATGCTGAGCTAGTAAGGGTCAGCCTGACCATCTTGGGGAGCTCTGGGGAAGGGAGAGCAGACAAGAGAGAAGAGTTAAGACTTAAGTTTCAACTGCATTTTGGTACACCAAAGCAGCTCAAATAAGTGTCTTGTGTTCAAACACTTAGTTCTACCTCGCATTTTAATTGCTCAATAATGGCCTCTTCTAGGAAAAAAATGCTCAACATTTTAGGAACTTTTTATAAGAGTTAAATTTATACGAGACAGTGAAGTCTTGAAGCAAAACAAGTTTTAGAGATGTTCCTGTCTAGCAATAAAATCAAAAGCTTTCCTTTTCGCCCCCAAATCCTTTTAAAATACACTCCTTTCCCTAACACCACCACCTACCCAGGCCTGCAGTGAGTGTTTTGCATCTTGTAATGCTCTCCCCAACAGGTTTTGTTCAAGGCACAAGCACAGGTTACAGCACAAAGCCCCCTTGCTCAAACTCCTCCTCATGTGGAGATGTCACCCCCAACACGACGGCGACCATGAGACCAAGCAACAAACGAGATTTGGCCAGAACACAGAAACAGGTCTCGGTTTTGTAGCATTTCTCAGCTCTTTTCACTCCCTCTCAAGCAAGTAGGAACAGATTTCAGCATTTGATCATATAAATAGGCAAGGAAGGGAGAATGAAAACCCAAACCACACACAACCCAGTTAAGGTTTCATTTTCAATAAAGCAAGGAAAGTCAGTGCTTCTCTGTAATGGGGAGGGCAGAAAATTTCCTTGAGGGCTGCAAAGTTGTCCTTAGACCACCATCTCAGGAGTGATACTGCTGCAAAACAGTCACCCTAAAGAGGTGATATACCTCTCTGAGACATCAAAATAATCTCACACAGCAACCTGAAACTTCCAAGCTGGGTCCTGAAGTGGAACATAAAAGGGCACGTTCGTTCATTATTAAAAATACTGGGAAATTCTCATACAGTAAAACCCTAAACCACAAAATTGGCAGCCAATACACTATTCAGTGTGCTTCAAATTGTGTCGTGCCATTACTCTCTCACACTTGTAGATTCAAATTAAAATTCATGAGTTCCATGGCAAGGAGTGCCATTCACAGAAGGATCCAAGCCTAACAGTCCTGCCACCACACCAACAGCAGGTCTCACCCCAGCCCTACACCCAAATTTGGCCACCAATGCTCACCCTAGGCAGGGTATATTCACTGATGAGAAGGGAGTGTGGGGGGCAAGTCCTTTCCAGAAACACTTATACAAGTTTCACCAAACTACCACCTCGCATTTCATTTCAGAAGGAAAACCTATGCATTGTCTCTACTGCTCAATGCCCGAGAAATGGACTAAAAATAAGCAATCTGTGCTTTTAATCATCTAATGCTGAGAACTAGCACAAGGTTTGGAGTTGGGTTTTTTCCTTCCTCTTGTGACATCAAGGGACTGAAAAAGTTTGATACAATTCAAAACTTTAACCAGCAACATTTGTAGCACAGAAATAACTTGAACATCCTGAAAAGGAGAAGGAGAGGAGACGAGCAAGGAAGAAATGCCAATTTAAAATTACAGGTTCTGCTGCCACATTCATAAACGGCAAAAGTAAAGGCAAGCTAAGTACAGAACAGGTATAGTCCTGTTGTGCACCTCAATTTATGGCAATAGTGAGACACCTATTGTACAAAACTGAAAGGTCACTTCAAAAGTACAACAATAGCTATAAACACACTATTTAATTTGGAACTATTTGTACCTTCATCAGTTTCTTGGCTGCAAGTAATTTTAGTTTGTCACCTAGCACACAAGTTTGAAATCTGGTGTTTACTGATGCATGTGAAAATTTAATTTTACCTTTTTTTGCATTATTTCTGAATGCAACTTATCCATAAGGAAAAAAATGTAAAAATGTAAATGTAAAAAATGTAATTGAAAGCTTTACACCAAGAGAGGAATCACACAGAACCAGGAGAAGAGATCATGGACACATTTAAGATTTTGCCATTTCATTTGCTATTAACCCCTGTCTGAGAAATCCTAACACATACCTTAAGAACGCCTAAAAGTACACAAATGTTGTGCCTCTTTCCCCTCTACACACAGGAAGGATGGCTAGAAAGGACCTGCTTTTGTGTCCGCAGGAGCAGAAGGAGCAGCAGGCAGACACAGAGCGACCATCTCTCCCACGTGCTGCCAGAAGCGGCGGACGCGGGTCCCGCGCCGGGATCGCTCCTCCCGCACCAGGGATTTCGCAGGCACACTCCCCGCCGCTCGCATGCCAGCACGCAGAAAAACAGCTCTCAAACTCCTCAAGAAAAATCCCCAACCGAATGCAAAAGTGTGGCAAGCTAAGGGACCAAGCTGCGTCCTGACTGAATTCAGCAGAGCAGCAACAGTTTCCACGAGGTTGCGTTCTGCCTCCAGCAAGCGCCCTTCTGCACAGGGTCAAAACTCCACACAATAGGCGGGAGAAAGAGAAAGGTATAAAGTGTCTTCCTGGAAATACACTCCCATCTCAGGCAGCTAGATTTTTCAGGATGCTTTCCATCTTTCTCATGACCCTGTTTTCTTCAGCAAGGTAGAAGTATGCACAGATCCTATATCTTTTCTATCCCAGGCAGCAGAACCCTACAGAGGATTTTGTTATGTTCTGCTTTGAAATAATCTCAAGTTTTGTTGCTTTATGACTACTTGCACTCACACTAAGTGGGTAAAACAAGAAATAGTCCTCTCTCATCCCATGAAGGTGTTTTATTACAGTAGTTTCATTTAATATTTAGCCCACCTTGTCTTAAATCCTTAGTAAAACACTGCAAGCACCTCTCATCAATGTGACTCACGCGAGCCTTGTGTATGCACTTTTTCCAGTTTAAGCAGATTTCTTAGTTCATTTCTCCCGTTCTAAATAGGCATTGCAAATAGATGCCAACTGAAAAAATAGTCTGGGCAAAGTAGGTTTGTGCTCGGTATCATACTAAGGTTTTGGAAAGCTACTTATGTCCACAGCATGTGAACAGGTATTCCCACTAGTTTCTCTTTTTCAAAGATACTCCTTAAAAAGTGTATTGGGTAAGATGAGAAGAGACTTCTCTGGTTTCTGTGCAAGGTTAGTCCATAAGCAATTGTTTGGCAATAATTTACTTTTCCTTAGAGGAACCGCATACATTCTGGTTCTTCTTTTCAGGTACTTTCCTGGTAACAGGATTCAGTTACTTTAAGCCACTGCTGACTACCATATGCAAACATATTTATTCTGGGGATGTTGAGACCCAGAGCCTTGTATTTGGGGGACATAAATATCTCTGCCACACTGAAAGCAAGTAAAACAAGCAGCCACCATTGTGCCCCTTCACCAGGCAAGCAGCGTATTTGTTCTACACGTGTGTGCAGAGACAGAAAGGGCAAAGTACCATAAAGATGGATAATTTACTAAAAGCCATTTTGGTGATCTCTGAAGGGGTAAACTCTCTTAAATCAATACA
The DNA here is from genome assembly GCA_013400215.1 of Cisticola juncidis. Taxonomy (NCBI): domain Eukaryota; kingdom Metazoa; phylum Chordata; class Aves; order Passeriformes; family Cisticolidae; genus Cisticola; species Cisticola juncidis. The sequence continues at coordinate 19,499 of VXBR01001848.1, read as the reverse complement.
CAGAACAAACATGCACAGGGACACCCAGTGCTCCCAACCCACAAGAACCTTCCACACATGTGAAAGAACACTAAACATGTCTTAGGAAAAAGGCGGTGGGAGAAAGAAAATGCTGAAATTGTAGCTTTTCTTCTTCATTTCTTTTATGTTTACCCTTTCATTCTCTCTCTGCCCTCAATATATACAACAGGATTTTATCCTTCAGTATCTCAAGTTCCCCTTTGGTTAAAAGGGTGTCAAAATTGTCTATTTTTGCATCCCTGTTATTAAGTCTCACTATACACTTTCACTAATACAATCTCACTCTGTGCTTTATACGACACTTAGCAAAGGCAAATCACATCAGATTGCACCTCCCCTTAGGGAAAAATAATTTTAAATAAGAGAAGATAGACAATTTTAAAGCAAAGAACAATAAAGTATCGTGCTTTTGCTCAGAGTCTCAAATATTTTTTTTTTTACCTCATAGATGTGTCAAAATTTTACTATTTCAGAAGGGAAAAAAAATGCAAGTATCCAAGTGAGTGCACTTCCACACAATGGTACCTGCACTCTTACCAGACCCTTCTCACCATCGTCCCTCCCCCACCCCAGAGACATGCTGCCTCCTACCCCTTAATTCCCATTTCTCAACAATAACACCGCTTAATAGTCTCTTATTTCAACAGCCATATGAACTACACACAACATTAATGCCTTAAACCCACAGAGCACAAACGCACTCCTTTTAAACAAGAGCCTATGGAAAAAGATTTAAACATGTTTGAAAGGAGATCAAGTGAACATCTACAATGTTAGTCCATTCAACTGTTTGAACTCAATACCTATGGGATAGAAAGCAAATGGTCTACCTTTTCCACTCTTAGGAACACGCAAAGAGCAAATGCTCATTCATTTCCTCAGCTCTAGGGCTGTACTGCCATGCTGGTTCCCTGGAAAAAGCCTTGGCACGTCACACCAAGGTGCAGAGTATGCCAATACCCACCAGCACTGAGTGCTGGTGCCCCCAGCTTGTGGTGCCCCAGCTCTGACAGCTACACATGATGCCACCACAAACCCACTCACCAAAACAACCGCTCCCTGAGCTCCAAAGAACAGCACCAAGACAAAAATTGTCAGTTCTCAGGCTTACTTCATTGACAACCCAAACTGAACATAGACAGCTGGAGATGAAATGTTAAAAAAAAAAAAATACCACACAGCTAAAAACCTTCTATGGAGTGTGGGTAACACCATACGGCAAGAAATGAGTTCTGTATGAAAAAGTCCTGACAGGAACAGCCATAGAAACAAAGTTAGCAACTCTCATAGCCAAATGGAAAACTGCTGGCAATCAACTGAATTTATAGGGGAAGGGAGAGAGGTGTCTTATTGTTTACTCTGCAGCCAGCAAAATAAAAACAGGCAAGGAAAACCCCACACAAAAGCTACCCCCACACAGAGTTCATTAGTTTCTCCCCCTCGGGTTGCTTCAAGTAGCTGATGCTTGGGCACAACAGAGTGAATCAGTATTTTTAATGCTCTTCTAGTGGGAAGCAAGAAAAAAAGATGCCAAGTTTACAGGACAAAATAAATAATCCTAAACTCTCAATTCAGATCAGTGTGGTTAGAGGAAAAAGCAGTAGTTTTCTAGTTAGTGGGTGAGGGAGGGGGAATTGTCATTATTTTCTTCATGGTAAATGTAGGCAATGATACAGACTGAGCCACTGGAGTGGCTTGTCCTGCAAGAGGTTCTGCAGTCTCTGCCTGCCCCTCTTCACACTGAAATTTCATGGGCCTGAGCAATCTTTTCACTCCAAATTGTTCACATGTGATTCCTAAAAGTACCTCACAAACAGCAGTGAGTCCATTCAAATAAAGTTTATTGAATGGACATTCTAAGCAATCTTTTTCTATAAAATTTTGAATGCATATACTCATGCAATTATATGTCTCAATGTACTTTTTCCTAAAAAGTACCTCTGATAAATACAAAACCAAAGGGTCACACTTCCTACTTCAAATGAAGGTATTCTGAACTTCTTTCAAAAACAAACTTGTGTTCAGTTAACTGACAAACAGAGGTGTTTTTATCACTTATATCAAAAGGTATTTACTTTCTAGTATATAGTACAAGGCACGCTGATGACACAGTTACTACATTTTTACAAATCAAGCCATTAGCTTGTGAAACAGCCAGTTCATCTTGACCTTACCTAGCAGAAGAAAGGAGAAGGATTTCAGATACTGACTTGTTAAGAAACATCACCACTTTTTATTTCTACACGCTGATCTGGTCAGCACAATACTTGAAGAGGAAATGTTATTGCTCCAATTTCAGACCCAATTCCGCAATTCAAGCAGACAAAACTTGGCTAAGCCACAGGCAAACTGCAGCAATACTTCTCTTTGTGTTGACTCATTTAATCCCAGACCCAGATTTAAAAGCAGTCTGTACTACCACTCAGAATAAGGATTTTCCATAAAATTTAGACAAAGAAATTTTTTTCTCAAAGCTCACGCAAGACACAATAGTTGGCTCCTAACTACACTTTTCCCCTTTCATCTCGCACATGCAGCCCAGCAAAGCAGCCGCTTTGGGGAGGTGCACTATTATCTCGGCATTCAGAGTGAAAATGCGGCTCTTGGATTACCTCACAGACCCCTCGGTGCCGATGATCGAATTTCCTGTGGCTGCCTGCGGAGCGCGGGGTTCGCTCGCTGCCTCTCCCCGGGGCCAGCCCAGCCCGGCTCCGCGCCCGCGGGCGGGCACCGGGCTGCGCTCCCCTGGCAGGGCTGCCTCCAACTCTGCAAGGACCTGCGCCTTCCTGAAGGGACTGACAGCTCACCAAGTACGGCCACAGGAGTTCTACCCATCCCAGCCACATCCCCCAGAGCGGGCACACCGAGCAGCACAAGCCCAGCTGTGCTTCTGGTGTCCATGGGGATCACCAGGATGGTAGGCTCTCACCTGTTAGCATTTGCTTCAGGATTTCAGCCCGACAATCCTTCGCACCACTAATCAGAATAAAAGCTTATGTTCATTATTTGTGAATTGCCTTGAGTGGACCATAAAGGCATTTTAAAAAGAAATTTCTGAAAATTCTGCCATTACCATATTAATGCTGAATTTTTCATTAAAAAAAAAACAACTTTCATGTTCCAGTATTGTTAATAGAAAAAGCTGTTAAGTTTGGGAGTTTTTAATAAAGAATTAAATACTACTTTAAATCTAATGGGAAGCTTCAGTGTCCTTTAGAAAAATGGGCCTGTCTTTGTGGCTTTATGACATTTATGGTTGGGTTGATTTTATCTTTGGTTCCTTCCCCTCTTTTGGGGGTGGAGGTGTATATTCTATTTTTCTAAATGCCACATTTTCTCTTTCTCTCCTCCTCTGAGCAGGGGTCTCTATTCCTTAAACAACTGTACTGTGGAGCTGATTTTTTTGACCAAACTTTTTCAAGCTTGTCATTTCACTTGTCATTTATTGTCTCACCACACAACTATCTTGCAACTAACTAGAATGTGGATAAAAGTGAAAACACTCATGAAGTACATGAAAGATCAAAAATAAACACCTTTAAAAGGAAAAGGACATCTAAGCATGCAAAAAATTTGTTTACTTGATATCCTTAATGGGACACAGCATTCAGCTTTTATCTGTCTTCTCCCCACCCCTCATTTTCTTCAGCCACAAAAATAGCCAAAGGCTTCTTCTCTCCCATCACCTGTTTTCCTAGTGCCCACAGGGCCTGGCTACTTGGAGCAGTCACTATTTCCATTACAAGCTAGCTATGAAAATCTACATCAGCTGTAAGAAGCAGGCCCAGACCGAAATTTACATAGGGTTCCCCTGCAGCCTGTGGCCATGTAAGGGGCTAGGGAGCAATAGACTACCAAAAAAAAAAAAAAAAAAAAAAAAAAAAAAAAAAAAAAAAATCTCCTCTCTCTCTTTTTCTTACTTTGCAGCGAATTCAGCTCCCTTTAAAGAGCCCAAGCAGCAAAATGGAGTGGTGAAGGATACTTCAGAGTCATTTCTAAAGCAAAAAAAGGTACCAGGACTGCAATAATTAAAAAGCCAATAAGGTACTTTGTTCTAAGCAGCTGCTGGATAAAGCCTCAGTGTTTTTATTTTGCACATCTTCTCTACTACCATCTCTTACTCAGCAGGAGTCTGCAAACCAGTTAGAAATCCAATGGAAATAAGTGACACATAGCACATACTATGCAAAATTTTGGCAACTTTTTTTTGGTATGGGAGGTATGGCACCAGATTAGATCTCATCTAACAATAACTCAGTGATTCACCCTTCTCAGACTGAAATACCCAAATAAAATTAGCAGCACTCGCAGACAAATTCAGTAGCCACCATGCTGCTGAGACCAACTGCTCAACCACGAGCAGTGTGTGCAGAGAACATCGGAAATGCTTCCCAGATTCCTTACACCACAGCGATAGACAGGGAGCCCAACCTATTTTGGTCTCTTTCAGGTCACACTTAAGTGAAACTACAGTTGTTCATACTCAACTTGAGTTCACTGTACACTCCAGATTAATCAGTTCTGGTTGGGGGCGGGGCTAGACTAGAAGGGAAACAAAATAGCGAGAGTTGCTCCTCCTGTACACTTAAAACATTGAATTGCAAGACCTCTGTTACATAATCTCAGTATTTGCTACTTTTTTTCTTATCACATAGCAGATTCATCCCACATGCACAATTTTTAAAGTAAAACCTGTTTGCTGCCTCTCTCAGGTTACTTTACAAAAACTGACACAAATTAATGTCCAATTCCTAAAAAGATCTCAGTATGCGAAGATTCCTGTGGGGTCTAGAAAATGGAAACACAAACACTCATGCTGCTGAAAACACCATCTAATTTAAAAAAGCTTATATGCTATAACTAGAATAAGTGAAATATCTTTTTAGTCTGGTTTTAAGTGTATATGTGAACTTCAGCTACCATACTGGCTCCCTGATATTTTCAAGTCTCTTCCATGATATGAAAAGACAGCAACAAGGGCAAACTACTTCATTTAGGCAACAATATATATAATAATATCTAAAAATATTAATAGTCCTAGTGCTTAAAAGACCAAAATAAACTAAAAGTAAAACTAGGGTGCAATCAGCACAAATGCACAGAGCAAACCAACACTTCCAAACGTACAACCACAGGTTTTAGGGTCTTTCCATTGTTTAGAGCCACTCAAAGTATTTAGAGTGTGTGCACACATGGCTTTCACTCTGCATCTGTACTGACTGAAACTTCCATTTTTATTACTGATTTTCAAGAATATACATATATTAATCAACTTTGCAAGAGGACAGCTTACACAGACATGATAACTGAGCATTTGAAGGATACTATGCTTTTCATCTGATGTTCCAGCAAAGCCTAACAATGACCTGCAGTTAATCTGATAACACAGCAAAACACCTTTTTTTATTAAAAAAAATTCTACCTTTCGATCTCAAGACAAATCAAGAAAAAAAAAATTTAAAGTACTGCAAAGACAATTTGTTTCTTTTAAATCCTCTAAACCACACTAACAGGAAAAAAGTAGAATACTCCACCACCTTTACATCAGAAATGTCAAGTTTACTGTACATTTCCTATTATCTTTAATATCTTTAAAATAAATAAGTTCTTCTGTCTCAATAGCTTCAGTACAATAATCCTTATTAACACACGTTGAAAACAAACTTTTAAACTATAAATTGATACATGCCGTAGCCAAGACCAGAGATACCAATCCTCACTTTGATGCTCTGGTCATTATTTCACTCATACACTTTGTAGAACTAATGGAATGCCAGCAAGAAGAGCACTCAAGTGCTGTCCCTTACTAATGGAAATTCCATGTGGCCTTAAACTGATTAAGTGATCTAAATCAGATGAGATATAACACCTTCACCAGAGGAGTGCTAGAACCCGTGGGGTCTGCACTGTAACCACCAAACAGCTTCCCTTCCTTTCTCTTGCCCTGTCAAAACCCAAAAGTCTTCAAAAGTGACCACTCTGCTGTTTGACTTGTCATTTTTATGCTGAATGCCAATAGATGTAGAAATTTCTTTTTTAAATGTGATGACTCCTTCTGTATTTCTGTTACTTGTAAAGAGAAATAAAGTCAATGTGTGGTTTTCAAACATAATTTTCACTTTTTTAGTCGTTTTCTCTGAAGAATTCTTCTCCACAAATTTAATGTTATTCAATTACACAAAATTATGTGGAGAGAACAGCACCAAATGAAATTATTTCATAGCTGTATTTTCAGAAAAATATAACGTTATTTAGAAGACCCGCACATTCTCCTCAAAAAATTTTATACCCTTGAGCTATAGAATGCACCATCCTTCAGCTGGTACGTAGAACCAAAGACATACACAATATTTTTTACATTAAGGTGTGATTTAAAGACTGCTTACAGAAAAAAATTAACTTTAATTGACAGTTTTAAGGAGTTGAATTTATGCAGAAGTAACCATGCAAATTTTTTTCTTTTTTTTTTTTTTTTTTTTTCTTTGAGCAGTAAGTTGGGTCAAGGTAAGTATATCTACACTATTAAATCCCCATGCACAGTAAATAATTTGTACTGCCATAGTTAAAGTATCACAGATTGTGTGTAAAGAGCCTTTTGCAACATTTTGTATTTACTTAATAGAAATGCTGTTAATTATATCTTGCATTAAACTTCATTTTTAAGAATTACCAAAACAATCTTCTGTGCTTTTGTCATAGCAGCTTTGATTAGTGCACACAGGCTTACATAGTATAATATATGAAAGCAATCCCTGAGCTTCCATACCAGAGCTTGATTAAAGCCTTAGAGTATCATTTCATTCTGTTCAACTGGAAAAGTCAACAGCTAAAATTCAATTGTTCACTGACTTTAAATTATGCAACATTTCAATTCTACACTTTCTTTCAAAGGGAAGTTGTGCTGAAAAAATGTTTGTATATAAGAGGTGTAAATGTATTTTCTTTAGCAACCTTTACAGTAAATATATAATAATTTAGCTCACATTAATAATACTATTAGAAAATCTGTATTGACTTTAGGTAGTCACATATAGAGCAATTCTAGGATAAATACTATCCCCTTTTAAATAATTTCATTTTTTTTTATTTCTTTTTCACAGAAAACAGGATATAGCACAGGTTTTGAGGATGAATATCACAGACAGTGCTGACTTTTTCACTGTCATTGTAGATTTGAATACACTGCCATGACCAGAGAATAAAAAATAGTTTACATTTCTGCACTGGAAAGTACACTTTTTACATAGCATTTACCATTGACATTATTTTAGTTCATTTCATATTAAACTAAGCAAAATGGTAATTTTGGATTAGTTGCTTTTAAAGAAGAGAAAAGGCTTCTATCATGTTACAGCTAACCAATTGAATCATAAGTATAATTTATAAGTTAATCATCATTAACATCAAGATTATTTGCATTTAGTAAGTTGCAATTTTAAAAGACACGGCATTTTGCAGGGTATTTAAATCAAGATTATGAACAAAGTTCATATGAATGAAGATGATAATTTTGACCACATTTAATAAATTATTTAGCAGATAATTAGTTTGAATTTAGTTTGTATACAGATGTGCAAGCTTATTATCACACCAAGACAGTAATTACTGTCTTATTTTTACAATCATATGATACTGATTTGTAAACAGATACACCTAAATTAGGTGGAACTTGCCCCCACAAATATATTGGGTTACTTTTACCTTAGAGCAGAGTTTACTATAGTTTAAATAAGCTTTTCAAAGCTTCTAAATTCAGCCATTCCACCTGCATATAGATATACCCAACAACTGAGGATTTAAGAACATTTTTAAAAGAGCTAGAGAAAGTTAAAATAGCACATTTTAAAAAAAAATTAAAAACCCAAACACTTAAAAGAAGACTATGCTGGTGTAAGATATTTAGCCACAGATATAAACCATCCTTCTTTGGAAATTACTAACCACTTTTTGCTAACACTACTGCTTGTGTGGTTTTTTTTACTCCTCATCATCATTCCCCAAAAATTCAGCTCATTTCAAATTATGCTGGCACCAGCTGTGTGCCTAGTGCTGGACTACACAGGGAGACAAAACTGCCAGCAACAACCAGGACTGGAGCTACCAAAAGCCCCAAAACAACGCAATCATCCCTCCCTCTCCTCCCCCAAACCTCAAAGGCATGCTTTAATACCTCACAACCACATACACGTTACACACAGAGAGCAAGGGAAGTTCACAGGGCTGAATGTTAGAGAAAAGAGGTCAGGACACCTCCTCAGCACCTCCAAACCAGGCTGAGCCCTCCTCACCTTGCCTCAGTCTCAACAGGTAGGTGACACACCAGAGCCACCTCCAGAAAACTATCACTGCTCAAATGCTATTTGCTCCCCTGGAATTTGCAGGCTTCCACCATGGTAAAGCATAACTACATTTTGGACAGACTTTTCCATGCTTTGCCCTTTTTTTTATTTCCTTTTACTGTCCTTTTCTCCCAAAGGTACCACTCAAGAGGATACATCTGGTGACACAAGTGAGAACTAGGTCAAAGAGAGGCTTTCTGGAATACAAAATCACATGTGATTCCCACCCATAGTCTCTAGTTTAAAAGTTGAGATCGACTTCAATTTTCATTTGAAAACCATACCCACTGTACTATGGGAGACAGACACAACCACACTCGTGGTGTTGGATCTGAAGTCTCAGTTTCATGTTGAGATGCTGAGCTTAACGTGGGCAAAACCAGTCACAGTCATACTGGGTGAACTGTGTGGATCAGGCCACGTGAGCACAAGGGCAAAAGCAATATACATAAGCTTATTATTTGCCACAGAGGCAGGCAAAATCCAGCCATGGCCAGTGAACACAATTCTGCGATTTTCGTGAAGCTAGTCAAACACAAAGGTGGAGCAATCCTTACTGCAAGCAAGACTTCAGTTAATGGCACGTCTTCAGACTGTTTTCCCAAGGTTACTTTCGAGAAAAAAATGGGTAGCATCAACTATAAGTAAGTTAAACACAATTCTGCTCATGCTTTGAGGTCAGTTGAACAACTGCCCTAAAGCCCAGTTGTTGTACAAAGGGTGTGTACATCACTTTTATCTAAAGCTTACCAATTTATGTTAAATACAGAATTTGGGACATATTTACATGTCCCAAATCACTTCTTGTTTAAGAGTAGCCAGTGCAAAAAAAATGGATAGAAATTACATTATTTATAAAAATTCTCCCTCAAGTGCATGACAGGAAAAAAAAGAAAATTTCTAAATAGAGGGATATAATACATTCTAAATAAATACAATAAGCAGCAACCTGGAGCAAGGCATCAAATAGAACAGGAACACACCATTTGCTATTAGGACTCAGACTATCACTTAGGAAAAAAATTTTAGTATTTAATAAAAAAAGAATTTTAAATAAAAATTCCATTTTTGTCTATTACAAAAATATGGAGTGTTTGGTTGCTTTAAGGGGTGAATTTTTTTTCTAAATATTTTAGCAGAATAAGCATTCTGATGCATCTTCAAATGAACTCCTATTAGCAGTACAAGAACAATTTTACACCACTCCTACTTAGTTCCTGAATTAAACTCTGAAAAGAAATTTAGTAATGAGTACGCAGTATTTCAAAAACCCCAAATAATAAGAGCTGTCCACTTCTCATTTATTTCTCATCCTATGTTAAAAGTTTCTGTGCAGGTAGGAAATTCATACAATCAGGTAATAAACAAGTATTGAGGTACTGCAGCATTTCTCTCAGGTCAACAGTAGTGCCTCCTGATTAGCAATGGCAGCTTTTAACATTTTGGTTAGCATAACACCAAGTTGTGCTGCTGCCCACCACCACCTAGAACTTGCTTAAATAATCGAGCTCCTGTTAACACAAACCTCACCGTGTGGGAGCTCTTCCTGCTGATCAGCGCTAGCACCCACTGCGATCGATACTGCTAAGAGACACTGAATATCCAACCCCTCTTGCCTGACCCTGGTGAATAGCTCCCTCTGTACACCAGAGCACTGGTTTTCCACCAAGAAAGATGTGGTTCATTCAGGAATCCTGCTGCCTCAGTGGGAAAGACCCTTGTGCTCTCTACAGCACAGTACGTAACTCTAAGAAACTAGCAGCTCAATGGTGAGGGGAGCCTGTGCAAGCTGGTGTAAAGTTAGCAAAGTAATTTGAAAAAGTATTTCTTAATTAGCAGCAATAGCTCAAGATAGACATTTTGTTTTCCCTAGCCCTTACATGCATAAGTTTGCCACCAAACTTTAACCAGAAAGCTATTTAAAGCATGTATATCAGAATTCATATTAAAAAAATAAGATTTACATTATATTCTATAGTCATGGATTAAACTATTACCTAATTTCCTCTAGCATCCCACAAATGATGTTTTCCAAGCACTGTCCTAAAGAAACTCTTCTTTGACATTTTTACTTTAGATGTAGGAGGGAAAATTGAACTATTCTTCCATGATACCCAGGAAACCACCATGAGAAAGAATTTCCCCAATGTGCATAAACCAAATAATTCACTCTATCACCAAAAATAAATTTCTGGATTATCTGTTCTATAACTGTTTAAAACTACTGTTAAAAAAAAAACAAACCCCAAACAAACAAACAACTGGTATCTTTTGCCTTTACTAGATATATGTGTTTTCCCTATTGAAGCTAGAGACATTTTGTCAACTCTGTTTCCCAAGAGTCTCCTTGCATCACACTCGGGATTCAGGATCCCCTCTGACAGGGGAGAAGGGGCAGGCAGAGTGCAGGATCAGGCCCCTAGGATAAAAGTTGTGTGGAGCACCTGCACAGCACAACTCACCCGAGGCAGGATTCCCCCACCCCTTCCCTTTCTCATAGCCAGCCCTCCTGCCCTGGTTATTCCTACAAAATTAGAGCCCAGTCTTGATCAAGGCATGCTAGATATTTAATGAATAATTCCAAATCCAAACCCAACAAGCTTTTTACTCCATCTCTCACTGCTCTTTAATACGAAATTTCAGGAAAATAAGTAACTGCAAAGCCAACTAATAACTTAAGCTTATTATTTTTTCCAACAGAAATTTTTGTTCACACACACTAGAGTTCCCTTTATTGGGAATTTTTATTTCTTCACTACAATTTTTAAGGCTCCATTAAGGTGAAGTGAGCTCTGCTTTCAAGGGAAAACATATAGAACCTGTACATTTTACATTTAAAAACTAAAAAACAATTTACCAGAACAATAAACCATTGCTATTTTCAAAGAGGAAAAATGTATTAGACACATGGTGTAGACTACATATTTTAAAATAACATTCCTAAAGTTCAGCTGAGCATGAAAGTTAATCTTTCAAAAGTGAACATTCAGCTCCAGTTGTGTTCAAGGGTATTGGTACTAGGAAAAAAAAAAAAAAAAAGACAGCCCAAAAAACCCCCAACCTTACTATTTTTGTAATTTCTCCAGATATTTTTAGCTGGTCCCTTCTTAAACCACAAATTATTTTATGGTAATACAATCTTTTAAAATGCATATGTGGATATATATATACACACACACACACACGCAAGAGACACACATATACATACACATTCTCTTTGAAACTACTGATTGGTGAGAAATAATGCAGAGGCTACAGTCACAAGATAATCAAGACACAAAAAACATTAAAATGGAGTAAAGCCCTTCCCAGCTGAAGATCTTCTATTGCAAGACAGTTTCATTCCTGTACTTAGTCCCACACCCAAGAAGAATCAGATCCCTCTTTGTCTCATTATCTGTGCCCTTACCCAAACTTTAACTTAATTAAAAGCACAGAATAACTCCTTTTGCACGTTAGTGGCAGTTTTCCATTCATTCAGATCTGCAAAAGGACAGATTGAATAGATGCTGATTCCCCTGCACCATGAAGAGGCAGGCTATAGGGGAAGCTCATGGCTGCTGAGGCTATGTTGAACAGGAAACCTTTTATACTATAGGTTCCTCTTGTGCCAGCTGTCACAGTAATACAAGCCAAATAACAATTAATATTATATTTTTTCATTTTGAAATTTCACTGCACTTGCAGGGGAAAAAAAAGGAAAACTACCTTATTTGCACCACACTTTTACTGCCATTACCCATAGAGTATTTTAAGTCTTACTAGGGTCAATATTAGGGTAATGTACTCCATTTGCTAAGTATCCCACAACATATGTCAAGATTTTCTTCTCTGTTAAATATATGGATCTTTGATAACACACTCACAAACCAATATTGCAGATCTGGAAAGAAGCAAAACCAGGAGGTAACACAAAATTATAATTTTTTGATACTTACTACAAACACACAGGAGCTCTCCCTCCCACACAGAAATTTTTCCAAGCCAAATTATATATTCCAGTTGATGACAAGGAACAACTGTCACTGGAGTATCCAGATGGACAGACATGCACTGGGCTAACTGGTTTCCCCAGCATACCCCAAACACAGATACTCAGGGAGATTTTTGAATGGCGCATTCAAGATATTTTCTTCATTTGGACAGCAGAGGTAATGCTCACCCGGCAAAGATGCAGGATGAAAAGGCACTCAAGTGCCTACATCCGACATGCCCAGGAAAAAAAAAGGAAAGATCATGGAAGCCTCAGACTAAAACCATAAAATAATCCTCAAGTATTGGATCCCATCATGTTTCTAGACAAAATAAGGGAAAGTTAGAGCTTTATCTTACCTTCAACAGTAATTAACATATAACTTTACATAATTCTATATTCTGCATCTTTAGAGATGAAGAATGGACTGATGTGGAGATTGATTGCATATGAGAATAAAAGTACATTAAAAGAAAATGGTCTTCAAGCACTCTAGAACTCCGTAAAGCACCTTGATATTGCTAAATGAATCAAACCTGTTCCAGCTTTCTAATCCATCCTACTCTGTATACAAAATATGAAGGTGCCACTTAGATTTTAGAGCATTCAACTTTTGCATATGCTCTCTATATATTTACTGATTCTGAATAATCAAATTCCAATGTTAAATTTTACCCTTAAATTACAAGAAAAAAGGTCCTACATCAGTATTGTCCCGTGCCTATCTCACTGCACTCACATGAGGATGAAATCACTAGAAGAAAGAGTGCCTTCAATTGTGTTCCATGCCGCTATATATTTTTTACCAAAATCCCAGGACAAAAATATACTACAAGATAAGGTGACCCTAAGGAGAGGAACAGGTTTAAGGAGTGAAGAATCTTTTTTGTGAGGTTCTCTGAAGCACTAGCCCTGTCCATGGCTAAGTATTAAGTGTATTTTAATTGTCTGGGTCCCTTCTCTCACAGGCTTTATGGGAAGTATCACATCTGTTAGGCAGGTAAATCTCAAGCCATTTAAAAATTTTTCAGGTCAAAACTAAGCATTTGAAGTCCACCCAGTAGCTAGCCAGAAGCCATAAAAGGACTCCAGCACTGTAGAGTCCTATGCTCTACACTTAAATGAGCAACTGAAATGAACACAGCCCCATTTTATAAAAATACCACCTTCAAGGTCTCTAAAATGTGGAAAATGTTATTACCCCATGCTCGAAGGGAAAGAAAGGGAGAAATAAAAAAAATCTTAAACATTTCCTGATCATATTTTTACTACCCTTGAATTTCACTTCCAAAATGTTATTTTTTTATTCCACCCCTTTAAAATTTACTCTTATCTATGCACAATTTAAAGTCCACTACAGGTATATTTCTCAGGGTACCTTCTGTAAAGGGAAGTTAGCAAAACGAGAACAGGACCAATCTTTCAGGACACACATTTACAGCTGTGTTTCATGTGTTCCAGCTGATTTTTAAAAACTGCAGCAAGAAGGGATTTTTTTAAATTAATGATCAAACAGTATGAGGAACTATAAAAATTAAATTTTGCACAATATAACAGTTAACACGGTTGGTGAAGATTATCTGGTTTTGTCATAACAACTCCTTGTCTGTATAGGAATAGTCGCAACTGGTGTTTCCACTCTAGTTATAAAATTTCAACGATTAAAACAAAAAATCTTCTGTTCACATCTGCAAAAACAAATGTGGCAACATAATAAAAACTTTAAATCTATAAACTTTAAAGCTATGTGAAGTTTTGGCTCTTCATTCTCGAAAGCACTCTAAGTTTGTGCAGAGAACAGAAAAGAGAACAAATATAGCTAAGAAATGGCAAATTTTCTAACATGTCTTCCTTGACCATATTTCTACCTACTTGATATTTACAGAAACAAAACTAAAAATCAATGCTACTATTTTTTTTTAAGTAACTATGACCATTGCAGCTACCATGCATAATTTAGCCTCACAAAACCATTTCCCATCGTCTTGCGCACACAGGACACAAACCCTCATTATACTGAAAATTAGCAACACAATCCAGTTCCCATCTAATGGTGGCCCGTGGAACACAGGTGGCTGCATGAGGGGGACTTTGGGGCCTGCTTTCCCCAGATCAGCCTTGGGACACCTCAGCATCAGAAGTGAAGCCCAGCTGGCAAGCCATTGCTCTCCCCATAGAGCAGCATTACCTACAGGGTGCAGCTCTGTTACCCACTTCTCCTGCTCCCTTCCCAAACAAAACCCCCAGAAGAGACACAGAGAATTTATTTTCTCAATGAAGAGCCCTCAAGGAAGGGGAAAAAAATAACTAACCTTCCAGTTGGAAAAACACCTCAACAGCTGAGGTGTTGGTAAGCATTTTAGGTACCTGAGGGCTCCAGGAGCAGGCAGAGTGGATCAGGTCTGGGTGGGAAGCCCACCTGGACATGGAAGCCAGGCCGGGAGGCTGCGCCAGGCACATCCCCAGGTGCCCAGAGTTAGCGCCTGCCCTCCCCCCTCATTACGCACAAGTGACATCAGGGCCATTTGAATAATCAGATTGCAGCCTACATCGCCTTGTGAGATACCAGCTGCTCTTGGATTGCAGCGAGGTAGTGCCCAGAGCCTCGCACCACAAGTTGTACATACACCATGGGCAGCCACCATCCTCCTCCCTCGCTGCTGCTTTTGTCAGGAGAAAACTCCTCTAAGTAGTGGATGTGACTAACGGTGCCCTGCCTTCCCTCGCCGAGTGTGACTCGCAAAATCATTACAATTCCTCTAACTTTTGCATAAAGTGACCTAAACCTTTAAATATTACAATAGTCTTCTTCCACACCAAGGGGTCTGAATGCAGAAATGCTGCATTCCTTTGGCATTCCCTTGAGATTTCAATAGTAAGTCAGGAATCTACTCCTGAGCTTATTAAATGCTTTGCACCTCCCCCAAAATATTTCCCCACCCTTCCATCAAGAAAACCTTGACAAGGGCTCTTTTTTTTTTTTTTTTTTTTCCAACGACAGCATTTTTCCTTGTCTGTTTTTCAAACACTTCCAGGGAAGTGGCAGAAAGGAGGAAGCCACACACAGGCTCTCTCCTTCCTTCCTTCCACAGCAGGTAGGAAGGCAATTTTGCAAACCTGGGTGTGCCCACTTCAAATCAGAAGATCCAGCAAGGACTGGAATGCAGTGACTACTGGGCCCAAGAATTTCGCCCTGAATAACCAGCCAGGCACACTCCATGTCTTCTAGATTCAGCTCAACTTTATGGCAATCCTAGCTGACACCACCTCTTGACCTTCCTTTATGTGACAAGGATATGGATTACCAAACCCTTACCCTTTCCTCTTGTGCACCTCAGCTGTCTCTGGAGAAAGATACCCACAAACTACTTTTCTGAGTGATAATGTACAGACTCTGGTTTAAAAAAAAAAATAAAATAACAGAAACTCCCACAAAAATCATGTTCAAGGAGGCTGTGAGAAGGGGAGCTAGGAGTCTCCATGAAGCAGCCTCAAAGCAGCAGAGGTCAATACAATGTATTGAACAATTTCGTTGCACTACAAAATAACTTTTGCTCTTATGAAGTAATCATCTGACCAAACTATTAATTGTACACATGCTGAAAGACAGACTTGACACATCCACTTTTTTTTTTTTTTTTCAAATGGCGTCACTTCTCCAGCCCTATCTCGCCCACTGGAGAGCACAGGGCCCTTTGGAAAGCGCTTCCCAGCCTTACAGCGTGCACACACACTGGGTGGGCCGGCCGAGCAACCCCCCCACCGCACCACACCCCAGCTCCTACACCTTTCCCCGATGCAAAAAGATACAAAGACTTCAAAATAAGTTACTTTAAAACCTTAACCACTCTCACCAACAATACTCAACACTTGGAAACTGCGGTTCTACATGTAGCTAAACACCAAACATGCACCCAGTAAGCAATGTTTAGAAAAACAAGGGGAAAAAAATCTCCAACTTTTGACAGTCTCCCCCCAGAAAAAAAAAAAAAAAAAATTAGACATCTATAAAAGGAATAAAAGAGTCACTATTACATATGGAGGCCACTGAATGAATTTTAAGTGGCTCTCTATATTAGATTTCGGGAGAGGGGGAGCGGAAACAAAGGGGAAGGAAGTACAGCCATGAGAAACACAATTTAATTTTCTGTTAAACAGTAGTATAAATCTGAACTATATCTAATACATTCCAACATGATCATACACGATGAAGCAGTGTTTTAACAAATAAGGGCTTTGGGAGAAGCAATATGGATAGACTGATACAATTACATTTGCAATTTTTTCAATATGCCTATATGCAGGCAACACATGCCTAGAAAAGTGCTTTAAGTCCAGTGCAAAAAACTTTTCAACAAGTTACAGACAGATAAATGTTCCTGGTAATTGCTAATTCACAAATAGGACACGGTACCCAGTACAAAGAATGGACTTTTACACCATTTCAGCTGGCAGCTGAAATAACAGAAAAATACTTTTAAGCACATTAAACAATGATTTAAAAAAACAAAGTTGGGGAAGCACCAGTGACTTTAAATTTACCTTTATATGAGTGTAATGAATTTCTTTTCAAAAGCATAAATAGAATGCTCTTTGTGCAATCTTAAGATTAATAAGCATAACAGTAAATTTATTTATTAGACTAATAGGAAATCATCAAGTTTTATATATCCCATGGAATTTTCTCCTTAAATCTAAAAGTGTATTCCATCTCTAACTGTATTTTTCTGTACTATGGAAACATGAAATATAGGCTACTGCAATTCAAAACTATATGTATTGCATATTAAAGGAGAAAGAGCACATACACCATATTAATTTTCAATGAAAAGTATCAAATAAATATAACCATTAAGATTCACATGCAATGAATTTGTCCAGAGAAAGGTTCCCCCTACCCCTAACTAAAGGAAAAAACCCTATACTTTTTCTAAAGTGAAGCTTTCTTCTAACACTGAACAGATGACCAAACTTCTGATTCTCAAAATACCATCATACAATGCCCATCGAGACAGAAAAACCATCTTTTCCAATCAACTATCTTTAAAAGGCTGTAATTTAAAACATAATCCTGAAATAGTAGAAGCCTCCTGTAATAAAGTTTCACGGACAAACATACTTCCCAGATTGAATAATGGAGTGCAGGAACAAGCACGTGGAAAGTTTGATTTTTTTTTT